>CM032232.1:127002500-127007500 GCA_019009955.1 Riptortus pedestris | reverse complement strand
ACACTGCTAACACAACACCACCGAGAATATTAAGTGAATAAATACAAACGGTAATGAAAAATCTATCAGTAAATTTCAATAACCATCTAACGGAAGGCGTCTGAGTTGTAAATAAACGGGTTAGTAAATCTCTCACCAGAAGGAGAAACAATTAATGAAATATATCCGAATACAAAACATTAATTTTATTGTAGACTATTCATTAAATCTAGTCCGGTAATTTGTAATGAAAATGAGTAATTTTAATCTCAATCACTCATGTTTTAGTAGGCCATGAAATAAAAACGGGGGGACTATGAACAGAACTTATTTGCATGTATCTCGTATAATAAATGGCTCTCGAAAAAAATATATGGTATTTAAGCTTCTAATAAAAGAGTTAATTATATAACAGGGTATTGTTTATGTGACATGGCTAGGAGTGGAAGTTTGCTGAAGGCTGAAAAATGCAAAATCTCGGTTAATATTCAAGATAAAGAATAAAAACAATATTTATGGTACATTTAATTTGCAATAACAATGTTTTTATACAATTTTTCAATCCGACTTATTATAATGTAGATATTTTGAACAACCACCCTCTAAACCACTGGTCTGATTCAGCTATTAACTAACTCGATCTTTAGTTTTAAGAAACATTTATGTATCCAGTGTGGTAACAATCAAACAAAAACTGCGACCGCTGGAGCGGTAACTGATATATATATATATATATATATATATATATATATATATATATATATATATATATATATATATATAATTTTTAACGGACTTCATTTTCGTTATCTCCCGGGTAGGATCGATGGACATTTGAAGAAATGTTTTTCTGCCTGTCGGACTTTTATTTATCTTATAGCGTACTCTTGAGTCGAGAATGAATTATTGCCAAAATACAGAGCTATTAAATCGGGCCTTTTTAATGATCCTTCTGTTGAACGACAGTTAACCAAGTTTGGGTGAATTTCTTTAGAAATTTGATAACAGATTTATATTTCAGGCCACGAAAATGGTAATACAAAATACAAAAACGTTGAAAAAAGAGAAAAAGATTTTTTTTTTTTTTTAATGTTTTACCACCATTTTGATCCGAAGAACCACAAATAATAGCACAACTAACATTTGATGTGTTTTGCATGCATGGTTTTGTATTTATTGAAGACGTACCTACCTGAACCCCTGCCTTGGTATGTGGAGTTGTACCTTCCTCTGCAACGGATTCACCCTGAGAGTGTTAACTAGAACGCCACCCTGGTGTAGATGGCCCCATGTTCCTCCCAGCTCACTTCCCCACCACAAGCACCACTTGGATACGGTCTCCGTCAGGGTATGCAGTGTCTGTACAGAGGTGAAGAGACGGTCATATTGGAGGTAATTCAGTGCCTTTTTGATATATTTAATCAATAATACAAAAAACAAATATATAAAAATAACTAAACTTGATAAATAAATGTCTAAAAAATACGAAAAATAAAAGTCATACATAATAATAAATCGTGCCTATCGAGGTCAGCCACCTCATCATCCGTTTAAAGGTCAATTTATTAATATCTCTCGATATTTTGTAATTTAAATTGACATAAAATATATTTTTTTCTATTTCGTTCCTTGCTATCAGATATCACGTGTTAGTGTAATAATTGGGATCGGTGCTCATAAGGTGAGTGCACGGCCTTCCTCCCACCGATTTGAACGAAAATTTTGTAGTGTTTAGTACCGAATGAAAATGTCCGTCACGCAGGGGCTGCGTAAACTAAGCAGATTTCCCATGTGAAGTTATACAATAGAGAAATAGAGTACAACCTCAATAGCTGATTTCCCTTAAGTAAATGAATAACATTAATTATTACGATATCTCATTTCTGTACATGGGACATAAAAATGATAGATCCCGCTAATATTAATTTTTAAATCTTTTCATGTTAAAAAAAATTGCTTCTATAATTTTATGCTTTGTATCACTAATATGCACTATGGCATTTGCAATTTTTCATTTCCGCCCAGCTGTAACGCCCCCTCTCCCTCTTCCTTAGCCGAATATGATGTGCACAGCTAAAAGGTCAAGATAACAGTCTTATATATGAAATCTGAACATTTAAAGCTATGTGTTTTTGATTTGTACGAGATTCGTACTTGTGTAATTAAAAAAAAGAAATGTACAATAATAACAATGATTGCAAAAGTGTATTTTAGCAATATCCATTTCAAACATATTTCGGTTTATGGCGGCATTTGGTACAAGACTGTTTCTTCTTGACGAAGCTGGTCTAGAGAAAGGACGCCTCTCCAGGCCATTGCTGACTCCATTTTCAATAGCATTGATTTACTGCTGGTTATGTGATTTTGGTGTAAAAAACACGAAATATTTAGAGTTTCAATAAAGCGAATGAAGGAAAAATGTTGTTTCTTCAAATTTTGACCCCCTTTGCTAACAGGTGGTATCATATATTTTTAGTACTTACATCGTTTTAGACGCCACGTCGAAATTACCCAAAACGGCATCAGGGAAGGTCAAAAAAAATAATTCCTTTGGAAAATTTGGAACCCGAACATTTTCTTCATTACAATGCTCCTTCAACTTTGTACAAGGAATTAATAAATAAAGATTGTGACAGTTAGACATTCAGAAAGTCTATAAGGGTACTAGTTTTTGACAATAGACCCTAAAAAGGAAACTTGTCTCGACGTCATGGAGCAGTGGAAGCGTTCTCAAAAGCTGAGGATTAGACGGAGTTTGATTCATATTCATTATATCATTAGCGAGCTATGAATATTCATCAATTGGTGATTATATTAAAGAGGGATTTGAATTCCCAACACAATTCTATTCAATTCTGCCCCATAATTGATACTAATAAACATTTCAGTATAAATCGACATGGCAGTCATTAACCCCGAATAGAACCCCCCACCACCCCTAAAATATTTATTCGTATCACGAAGTCAGTTATGTACGTAGAACTAGAGAGAATTATGTCAGTGCACAGTATCAACTATCCACAAGAAATTTAAACCATTGGTCGACATACGAAGAAAGAAGAGTCAGCAAAGCCCATAAGCAGAAAAATGAGAAAAAGGCTCACAAGTTAGGGGATGGGGAAGGAAATTGAATATCTCTTGTACAGAAGACTGAAATTATTCATAGGCTCAGAGCTCATTGTTCTTTGAACGGAATAAGAATATCACTCGAGCATCTCTTTCGTTTTGGAATAAGGTTTTAAAAGTTTGAAAGGTTAGCGCAATGGGGTTAACAATATTTTTGAACATTCAATCCAAAAACGTCTTGGTTTTAGGAAAAATACTTAATACGAGAGAGTTACGAAATTAAAATGAACTGGAAATAAGTTTGAATTGGTTGAGATTATGACTTATTGAGGAACCTTTTAAGTCTTCAAAAACTATAAATACACATGAGCTGACGTTAGCCATTTGAGAGAAGACGTAATCTTTCAATGCCATGCCACTTGGTAAACCTAAAGGCACCAGATGGGCAGTAGGAGTTTACTTAGTGGTAAAGTCACTAAATAAATCTCATGTCCCACCCTACAGATTAACTACCAAGATTAGTTATAAAAACACGAAATGCTCATTAATAAATAACATTCATGTGATTTGTATACATTTATTTATATATATATATATATATATATATATATATATATATATATATATATAGAGAGAGAGAGAGAGAGAGAGAGAGAGAGGGAGGGGGAGAGAGAGAGAGAGAGAGAGAGAGAGAGAGAGAGAGAGAGAGGGGAGAGAGAGAGAGAGAGAGAGAGAGAGAGAGAGAGGAGAGAAGAGAGAGAGAGAGAGAGAGAGAGAGAAGAGAGAGAGAGGAGGGGGGAGAGAGAGAGAGAGAGAGGAGAGAGAGAGAGAGGAGAGAAGGGAGAGAGAGGGGGAGAGGAGAGAGAGAGAGAGAGGAGAGAGAGAGAGAGGGAGGGGGAGAGAGAGGGAGAGAGAGAGAGAGAGAGAGAGAGAGAGAGAGAGAGAGAGAGAGAGAGAGAGAGAGAGAGAGAGAGAGGGAGCGGGCGAGAGAGAGAGAGGGAGGGGTGAGAGAGAGAGAGAGAGAGAGAGAGAGAGAGAGAGAGAGAGAGGGGAGAGAGGGGGGAGAGAGAGGGGGAGAGACAGAGAGAGAGAGAGAGAGAGAGAGAGAGGGGGGTGAGAGAGAGAGAGAGAGAGAGATTTGATTTGATTTGATTTGATTTATTTATTTAATAACCTGATACATTTAGGACTTAAAAGTCCTCTCTTACAATGCTCAGGAAAAAGAAAATTTACAATTTGAATTTACAACCTCAGTGTCAAGGCAACATAAATAATTAAACTCAAAACAAAAGCAAATATACAATACAAAAATAAAATTTATAAAATAACAAAAAACAAAAAGGATGTCTCTCTTTAAATGAATACATAACTTTGAAATAAATACATTCATAATCTTGAAATACATTTAAGTTCGTATCTTCTTTATGGCACTTTTAATTGTTGTCACAGTCTTGCTTAAATCGATATGTGATCCATACTTATTGAATATCCTAGCGGCTGCTATTCTATAGGACCTATTATATACTGTGGTTCGGTGTTTCGGGATACATAGTAAGCTCTTTGAGTGTCTTGTTGCTCTGTTGTGAATGTTGCTTAGGAATTTTAGTTCTTTGTAGATGTATGAGGGCTGCTGACTCTTCAGAATCTTGCATGTCAGGAGTAACAAAGCCTTATCTCGTCTTTCTCTAATTCTGTCCCAACCCAACCTATTATAAAAGTCAGATATATGCTCGTGCCTTTGGACATTAAAAATGAAGCGTACCGCTGCATTCTGGGCTCGCTGCAATCGGTCCATCAGAGTACTTGCCATATCGGTCATTGCCAGAGATGCGTAGTTAAAGTGAGGTAAAACCAAACTTCTTACTAGTATCTTTTTGATGAAAATAGGTACCACAAAATTAATTCTTCTTATTTGACCAAGGGTTCTATATATTTTGGCACATCTATTCCTGATT
>CM032232.1:126925000-126997500 GCA_019009955.1 Riptortus pedestris | reverse complement strand
GGGAGACTGCTGGAATTGTTTTGTTGTTTTCGTCGAATTGTAGATACAACGTGCTTCATATCAGGCCCTTTTCATCACATAAACACTTCTTCATCGAAATCATGATAAAAAAAAGACCGTCACGCAGGGGTTGCGTAAACTGTGCTGATTACCCTTGGGAAGTTTTACAATAGAGAAATATGCATACTGGTAACACTTAAGACCATGATTAAATACAAACGGTAATGAGAAATCTTTCAGTTAATTTTAATAAGCTCCCAACGGAAACGGCTGAATTGTAAACAAACAGGTCTGCCAATCACTTAGCCATCTGAACAGATAGATAGACATATTCTTATAGATGTAGAAAACATGGCATATAAATGTTCTATTTAAAATGTAAGCCCAATATCCAAAATAAGGATTGAGCCCATTGTCACTCTAAAATTTATGTAGTTGCGAAGACTACGAACATGAAAAATTAAACAGAGTTAATCACATATTTAAGAAATACGAAGTAGATGAAAGGAGACGACCGATGGAAAGACCATTGGCGCAGAAGTGTCTAGACTACGTCGTCTAACCCGCTCTCGGCCTTCTCTTTAATAAACGCCGCCCGGGTATAACAGGGGCCCAGCTCGCCCCAAAGTCAGTTTGATCTCAGTTCTCTTCAAGTGAATAACAGTGCGTTCAATGCAGACTCAGTGAACAGTGCTTTTAGTTTCGGTACAGTGTTTTATGTAAAGAACAGAGCAGTACCATGTTCTATCAGTGCAGTGCTTTGTTTTTGTGAACTTCAGCGACCGTGAGTTATTGTACTGCACAAATAAGAAAAACAGTGAAGTTATCAGAGCATTCTGTGAGTAATAGTTAAGAATTATTTACCAAGTGTGTAGTGCAATGTCAAATAAATTCCGCAGTGATAAAGCTTGTGTGATTAATTTTTAAACCAATAGAAATCTAATATACAACTTTCATTACTGTTTTTGTAATATACAACATTTATTACTGTTTTTAATAAATAAACGTAACAATATATATATATATATATATATATATATATATATATATATATATAAAAGCCCATAGTGTATATGTGGGTGTTCATATGATTTAGTGACTAAAACTCTTTGAGTTTAATAATAAATGGGAAAGCAGGGATATAAATGCAACTGGTTTGAATAGAACGGACATGAATAAACATTAAGTGATAAAGCTAGTGTGTTTAAATTTGCAATCCAAAAGAACTCTAATAAACAACGTTTATTATTTTTGTAATAAACGTAACAACATATTATAAAAAAAAATTGATAAAGTAAGTATTCTATAGAATCTTCAAATCTTTAATTGTCTTGTAACATCCAAAAACTTTCTTTTCAACCTACAAATGAAATGAGCCAATGAGAGTGGGTGTGTGGCAGATCAATCGTTACTTTTCATTGGTCGAACTTATGTCCCCCCCCTTCCACAATCTGTACTTTCTAAAGGACCACATTTCAAATACCGCTATTGTCTTCCTTTCCCAACTTTCAATAGCCTAAGTTCCACAATATAGAGGACCATCTTCCATACAAATATTTTCAAAATTTACTTCCTGATATCAAGGTTTATTTTTCAAGAACAGCCGCTCTCGATAAATAAAACGTTTACGAAATACTTTTCAAAAACTAAATGCTCTGCTACCGTCTTTCGCAAACAATTTTTGTATCGTCGCAAACATTCATAGCAAACTTTTGAAAATTATATTTATAAAACTGATTTTCAAAAGTTTTATATATATATATATATATATATATATATATATATATATATATATATATATATCATACAACAATAACAATAAATAAATTTAATAGAGTAAACAAAAAAAAGATCTAAAGGCAATAAAAATGAGATTCTATCACACATGATGAAAATTTCATAAGTATTCGATGCAGTCCAGTAGATAACCTAAAATAGGTCCATTTAAATATGTATATGTTTACAATATCAGACAATTTTGTAACATATTTCAAGCAATAAAAGAGTTCTCAAAGTCTCACCAGCAATCTTTATTGTTTTAAATCAAACGTTTCGTCCTCCTTGGCATTTAAACTGCAACTCATACTTTAGACATTTATAATTTCCCTAGAACCAAAAGGTAAAAATCTAAGTTCGAAATTATTCTGCAAAGTCAATATAAAACTTAGATATAGACTTATGAATCTGAAACCTAGTAGGTTCTATAATACTTATACATTTTGTAATTTAGATGATTGACTTAAGTGTGTTAATATTGTTACGTTTTTATTACAAAATCAGTAATAAAACGTTGTTAATAAGAGTTCTTTTGGATTGCAAAATTAAACACACACAAGTTTCACAGTTTTTCACTGCACGATTTATTTCACAATGCACAATACTCTTGGTTAACTATTACTACTCACAGTATTACACTGATAGTGTCACTGTTCTTCACGGCACCACAGTCCAATAATTCACTCGCGGTCACTGAACTTCACATAAAACGACGGCACTGCACTGTCCTTTACTTCGCGGCACTGCGCTGTCTTAAACACGGCACTAAACTGTTACTTACACTCACGACACAACACTTTTCTTCACGGCACAACACTTTACCGCACTGCACTAAGTCGCACTGTAGGGCTGAACATCCCTCGAAGACCGTAGAGCGTCAACTACTGAACTGTGGGGTACTGTGAGAGTCCCTTATATATACCTGTAGAAGGGCCTAGCCAAGGAAAGGTCCAGAACTTCCTGGAAGGCCTTAATTAGATTCTGCCGGCGGCCCTACTTAGAATGGCCCTAATTAGATCAAACACGCGGCTCTCTTTCTCTGCCAATCTTTCACGCAAAACTATATATTTATTATTGTTGTTAAGTTTAGTTTTTGTATCAAATTTTAAATAATTTTGAAAACTTTTAATTTTTCATTTATTATTTAGTTATGTGATTACAGTTTAATTATAGTTCACCTCTAATTAGTAGTATAGTACCTAACCGGTTTAAGATTGCTAATTTTTGTCGGATTACCACATTAGCTAAGTTGTCACCTTTCGATGATAAATGCCAACTGTACTCCATCATCACCCAGTGACGACGGTCATCTCCGACAGGTATGACAACAGTACCATTTCATCAACCCTTTCTTTGATTTACATTAGTTATGGCTTATTAAGTTTTTATTCTCCTGCTAGGAATTTTTATTTTGACTAATTAGAATTATTTTAAACTTAGGGTTGTACAATTGGGTCCTAGGGAAATTATAATTGTCATAAGTATGAGTTGATAATATTTAATTTAAATATCGCTGTATTTTGTAGCATTTTTAATGCCCAGGAGATCAAAGAGGTATCATTAAAACAATGAAGAGTGTTGGCGAGACATCCAGTTACATTTTTTTAGTGTCTCAAATACTTATATTGTTCTCCGATATGTGGAATAATAAACGAATTTATATATCATAATACATATTGAAATTTAATAATTAAATTCATTCAATCCGGATACTATTATAACACAATTATCCCGAAAGGCTTCGCGTGGCGTCTGGTTTTGAAAAGCCTGCCAATGTATAGAACGCTGGGATATTCAGGGATAGATAATACACACAATCATCTGCAATTATCAGATGAGTCGAGGATGTATTCGTTGGCTGGCCTTTTAACTCAGAGAACAAACAGTTATTTAGTCCATTGGACCAGCTGCCCTTCACTCTCAATACATTCATGTTCGAATATTACCTCTGAATTCTTATCGCTAAATCCCCTTTCTGCCGGGCTGACACAGATGTGTAGTGACGTCACTGCCAACTGATAATGTCACATAGAGTAGCAGTCATTCAACAATTTTGATTTTCTCATAATCAAGGTTTTTAGAGCCCTAAAAAAAGATCTTCATATATCACCATCACTATTTAATGCTCTAGAACACCGGTTTCGCCCTCCTGTGCGTTTAGAACTCTAAAAATAGAGGTATATTTTAATCATCAATTATCATCAATGTATACACGAGGCATTTAATTCTTCCATAGAATCCAAGAGGACAAGGCTATTCTCCTATGTCAATATAAAAAAAAACCGTCAATGCGTTAACTAAGCAGATTTCCCAGGTGCGCTACGTATTTGCATTTACCTACAAAACTTAAAAGTTCAATGAGAACGATATTTTGTATTTAGACTTCAAATAAAGTGCTTTACAATATAATAGCTTATAGTTAATATGACGAAGAAGGCGGGGTTTTATGAAGGACGAAAACTAAAAATGCAAATACCTCGGTTAATAATCGAGATAGTGAAAAAAACAGTATAACAACATTTAAAGAACATTTTAATTTCATATAAGATTGTATCTATACGCGTTTTTGATAAGACGAATAATAACGGAAATATTAAGAATTTTCTAAGCCCCCACTCCCACTAAATATCCAGATAAAGATAAATAAATATAAATAAAGATAAATATCCAGTTTTTTAAAGATTAAACAAAAGTCCGTCACGCAGGGGCTGCGTAAACTAAGCAGATTTCCCACGTGAAGTTTTACAATAGAGAAATTTCAGAGTAGAGAGTCAAACAATTACGGGAAGGGCCCGAACTAGCTCTTGACGGAAACTCACGACTAGACCCGAAGTTAGCCGATCTCATCTCAGAAGCTGAAAACAGAAAAATGCAAATATCTCGGTTAATATTCAAGATACAGAATAAATGTATATAACATTATTTATAGTAAATTTAATTTGCAATAAGATTGATTCTATATAATTTTTCGATTTGACGTATAGTAACGGAGATATTTCGAATTTTCCAAGATCCTCTCCTCTAAACCCCCCCTCCCACTTGTCCGATTTCAGCCATTAACGAACTTGATCTTTTTTTTTACGTAAAACGCTTAAATATGAAGTTTGGTAACGAGCAAACAAAAATTGCGACCGCTAGAGCGTTAACAGACAAATATATATATATATATATATATATATATATATATATATATATATATATATATATAGATCTATATATATATATATATATATATATATATATATATATATATATATATATATATAAAATTGTAACCTCTGTCTGTACATTGATTTTTTTCGCGAAATTTCACGATAACTTTTCGTTTCACATATCATAGACACCATAACTGCATTTTGTTTCTTTCGTGTATTGTTGTTTGTTTGTTTGTTACCTTTTCACGCATAAACGGCTGAACCGAATTTTATGAAACTTGGTATGTATATTACTACTAACCCAACTTAGACTTTAGGCTATATTAATTTTCTCTGAGATGAACAGGAGTGGGGGTTATAAGGGAAGCCTGAAATTAAAAATAGCGATATTTCGTTTCCTATTGGTTTTTCCGCAAATATAAACATTTTTGCTCAACAATTCTTTTCAATATGAACTACCAGGTACAGCACCTGGAAAAATTAATTTTAATGTATGTTAATATTTTGTCCTTAATAATTCAAATTTATGCACCATGCACAGGAAACGGGATATATGACAATATGGAGGACAGTGAAGTCTTATATAAAAAATTAATTTTATTATTAACAAATCCACAGAAACGACGGGTATTAACCCGTATAACACTGGGACGGGTAAATGTCAAAATATTGTGCCAAGTCAAGCCTTGCCAAAAAAATATCATCACCATTCAGCCTCAACTGAATTCCCGGGCGAAGCCGGGTATCTGAGCTAGTATATATATATATATATATATATATATATATATATATATATATATATATATATAATTTTGAACCGACCTCATTTTCGTCATCTCCTGGGTAGGATCGATGGATATTTAAAAAAATTTTCGAAACTCGCGTCATGAGTACGACTTCAATAGCTGATTTCCCTCAAGGGAAATGCTCTAAAATGCGGATATGTTTAGTAAATAATTATATTTATTTAAAACTTCCCTATAATCCAATAGCAGAAACCTTTCACGAAAACGAAATCTACGATTATCAACCTGAAAAAATCTCATTATTTGTCAAGAACAGTATATATAAAACTTGGTGATTTCTGAAAACGAATTCGAGCTAAGCTATAATTAGAATTTAATAGCATAAATAAATAATAAATCTCAGGTAACATAACTAAGTCCTCTTTCCTTTACAGTTACTTATTCTTTGCGACAGAACGCTTTCAAAGCATACGCTCCATCATCAGTGCCCTCCTCTTCACAAGAATACTACTGGACCCAAGGATTCTATGTGACTCTCTTGCGTCAATTCAATATAATGAAATCAAATTACTATCGACTAATCAAATTCTCTATATCACAATAATCTTAGACCCAGAATCAATCAAAAACAAATCTGACTAGCAAGATGGATTAATCTTACACGCATTAATAAGCCACATGATAATTTCAATCCTAAATTTTGATATTATTAAACTAAGTAAACTAAATTTTTAATCTCACATCGTAAGCCCGGACAATTCGATTCCCGCCTAGACAATAGGAATTTATTTAGTAACGAATTATTTAAATAAAATCCTGACTCCTTCTTTTTCTAGAAAAAGGGTGGTAACCTATAGATAGGCCGTTCCAGTTAGCCTTAAGTGCAGTAAGGTTAGTAAGATAAATTAGTAAGTTAAAAGCGGGCGTAAGTAAATAACATTTTTTTTTTTAATAATGGAGATATATTTAAAATTGAATCACTTATAATAATAGTTTTATCAGTTGTTTGTCTTTCAACACTAAAAATATACACAGCGTACACCATAACTAATATTTATATAAGTGTAATCAGCAGGCACCAAAAATAACTAAAACTGAATTAACTCTGATAATTAAACAGTTAACACATGGTAGCAAAAAATAAGCCATTTACACAATAATGTAACTACGCTTTACGCAAGAAATCCCTAGTCCGTTTCGAAGAAGAAGAAGAAATAATTCCGTTTCCAAAAAAGTCCGTCACGTAGGGGCTGCGTAAACTAAGCAGATTTCCCATGTGAAGTTTTACAATAGAGAAATCTGCATACTGGTAACACAATACCACCGTGATTAGATACAAACGGTAATGAGAAATCTTTCAGTTAATTAAAATAAATTCCCAACTGAAACGGCTTCTGAACTGTAAGAATAATTTATATTTTAATAACTCAAATTTTAGTAGTCCACGAACTAAAGAAGGGGGGGGGGCGGATGAACAGAACGTATTTGCATAAATCTCACAAAGTAAGGAAGGTAAGGTTAGGTTAGAAACGACATATAAGGTTAGACGAAGCTTCCACCTGAGCCCAGTAGTTACGGAAATGGCCGACCTAATCCGAACTATACCCGAGCACAGACTTCATAAAAATGCAAATATATCGGTTGATATTCAAGATAGAGAATAAATGTATATAACAATATTTATAGTAGTATAGTATAGTTTAATTTTCAATAAGATTGGTTCTATACAATTTTTCGATCCGATGAACAATAACGGAGATATTTTGAATTTTCGAAAATACTCCTCTAAACCCCCCTCCCTCTAGTCCGATTTCAGCCATTAACGAACGTGATCAGTCTTTTTAGATAAAACGGTTAAATATCGAGTTTCGTAACGATCAAACAAAAATTGCGACCGCAAGAGCGTTAGCAGACATATATATATATATATATATATATATATATATATATATATATATATATATATATATATATATATATAATATATAATATATATATATAATTTTGAATAATTATATATATATATAATTTTGAACGGACCTCATTTTCGTCATCTCCTGGGTAGGATCGATGGACATTTCAAGAAATTTTTCGAAAATCGCTAAAAAATCGCGTAATGAGTACGACCTCAAGAGCTGATTTCCCTCGAGCGAAATCTGCTAATACATGAGGTGCCCATTCTTTAAGACATAAAAAGTCAATTAATCATGAAGCGTAGTAATAAAAATTGGTTACCGACAAACGGCGAAGACAAAGGGAATACATTATAAGTTGACGGAAAGTTGATCTAGTTTCATTTCAACTTACGCCACGGACAATCACAATAGATAACAATAAAAGTCTTTACTTTTTCGATTCAATGATGCAGAAATGGAATGTTTCTAACTCCATTTGACGGTGGCGGAATTATGAATACTTTTCAGAAGATTCTCAGAATAAGTTTATATTGAATATTGATACTCAATCATTCAGAAACCCCTTATTGGATTTATTGGAAGCAATGGAAGAAATTACCAAGTCGAGTAGAGCTGAATCCGCAAAGCCGTTCCAAGAACTATCTTAAATAAAATCCTTAGCGAACGAGTTAAAAGACAAGCTCCACCACTTCCCAGAATCTGTAGACCACTTAAAATTGGAGTTCCCCCGCTAAACTAACCACCACTTTTCTCTACTTCTTTTAAACTAAAAATCCCTTTACCTTTGAGTACGAAATCCCTTTGCAGATTGATTACAATATTTAAATTCTGTTTATTTTGTAATTCTTCAAAATTCCCGCCATTAGAGATCGTTTACCGCCATTTTTTCTGTCAGCTTTTACCCTCTCACGAGATTACCTCATTCCTCCTTGAAGGATTTCAATTCCAGTGTCTATTCTCAGCTCAGCTCTATTTATATCTTTAAATGTCTCAATGATGCCTTTTTAAGGTGTTAACCCTCCGGCGGGCGCGCCTATTTGAGTTACGTTAGCGGGCGCACTGCGTTGTTTGGACCGCATTTCGTTTTTTCTATTTTTTATTAGAAATAAGCAATAACTTACTTATATATGTTTTTTATTCATTTTTGCTTTGGTTTTACAATAATTCAATGCATGAAAATTATACGTTATAATACTGCTAAGTAAAGGATGGCTAAAAAAAAAATGTTTTATAAATAGCTTGGAATATAAAAAACAATTTTGCAATAGGTAGAATAATAATTGAGATATTTTAATTATAAATTGTTTGTTATAAATAACCACAAACATAGGATATTCAGGAACTTAGGAATAGAGGTATATATTTGTCTGTTAACGCTCTACCGGTCGCAATTTTTGTTTGATCACATGTTTTATATTAATTTTATGTTTTATAAAATTATTTTACAGACTAAAAATAGAGAAAAATTATTAATTATTTTCATAAAGTTTGGACAAACGTTTTGTAATATAAATACAGATTAATAGTATATTAGTAATATAATAAAAAAATAAGCTCAAGGTTATAAATGGTCAAATACAGAAGAAATATTCGGTTCAAAATTTGCAAGGAAAAAAATTTAATTTATCAATTAGGAAATAGAAAAAATTAACTTTGTTTCTATATTACAGAACAAAAATCAAACTTCTTCTTCCTCGTATAAAGCATTTCCCTGACAATTATTGGACGTTATTTGATGGATACTGTGATTTCGGATTTCGGAATGTGCAACTCTAAAGGGCGCGCCGCGGTGTTTGGACCAAGTTACTGAACTCACGCCAATAAGGCAGAATAGCTACTGAAGTAAGGGGAATGGAGGGGGCACGACAGACTCAACCTGCAACCCCCAGCCCACTGAAGTCATTTCTATTCCTAGTATTTTGACAGATGTTCAGATTGCGGTCCGCGCCTCCGTTAGGCGCGGGTCATTTCCAAACGACTCTAGGCGCGGGTCACCTATGAGGTGACGATGGAGAAATATGTTGGTAAAACTGCTTCTTAGGGCTAAAATAGAGTTAAACAAATATAAATACTTATCTGAACTAATAGTAAAACTATTTTATTTTAAAAGTTAGCGAAGTAACACATGAATATGTCTTACAACTATCTAAAATATTAATTCATTTCAGGTAACATGAAGCAATTTATGAACAATGAATTCTTTAGGTACTACTTACTTAGCTACTAGAAAAAAATGTAATAAAAAAAGTACAATAAGAATAGTTTAAACTACTTAATTATTTGATTTCTGCAGGAATAACAAATACAAGAAAACATTTAAGATAGAAAAGGAAATTAAAACGTTTCACATCGAATCTTTTAGCCATCTAGTTCTACACAGGTAGAGTTTCTTGGCCAACATGTTTTACATAAAGTCTTCAAAATTCATTCTCGTTCCTCTGTATGTGCCAGCTAAGTAAAGACGGCCTATATAGGCTTTTATTTCTTTGAAGTCCGTCTCTTTGGCATCCCTCTGCCTAGAAAATTCTGGCTCAACGATTTTTATAAATTCGTTTGTGAAGTGCTCAATACTACTAATAATCGTCTCATCAAAGAGACAGAACCAGCAGTCAAGTTCATTAGTAGCCTTCTTTGTCGCCCCATACAGTCTCGGAAGGTGCGTCAATAAATTTTGTTTTCCTATTTTACGCAAAGGAAAAGGGGGTTTCCTCCACTCAAAACGGTCAACGATCGTTCTGTTCACTCTTCTCAATGCAACATATTTTTCTTCTGGCTGCTCATCCTCCCCATCACTTTCTGATTCCACGTCACTTTGTTCAGTCTCTGAGTCAATACCCCGTTCTTCCAAGACGTCTTCAATTTCTGAATCTGTGTCGTTCTCGTCTTCTTCGAAAGGATCCAGTAATGTGTGGTGGAGTCTAGCAATGCCATTTTGAATACTCAAATCAAAAATACGTATTTCTTTTCCTCCATTGATATTCGCGGTCACCTCAGAGGTGATTTTCCTATTTTGTGGGTATTTTTTACTATTCAAAAACATATAATGCCCTACAAACGTCATATGATAAATATGTCTAAGATAAATAGATTAAATACAGAAATAAAAGAAAATGAAATACTTACAACTTTGGTCGCGGTGTACCTGTGGGGTGATTTTAGCACAAGAAAGGCATTGTGTAAAAACTTCGAAGTTCAAACCTATACTGTTCTGAGGAGGAAGGGAAGCTAGAAACATTCCTGGAGGCGGAAGTCGTTGGGTCCACTCAATCGGAAGCTATTGGAAAAACACCTCAAAGATGCACTGTCAGGACGCCGCGACTAACGGAGGGTTAAGGCAATATCTGCTATTGAGAATGTAAACCTCCTAAAGTTTATTCATATCTCCATCGATCCAATCAAGATGACGAAAATGTGATCCGTTAAAATTTATTCATATATGAGACCTTTAGAATCAAAAACTACTCCAAAAATGAAAAAAAAAAAAAAATTTTTTGAGTTATTTCATAAGTTTAAACGATGTTTTATGTACTGGCCTGATTTTTTTAATCAAAACCACTTAATCCCCCCATCAAAATAGGATTTAAAGTCAGCTATCAAATCAAAATAAACTTCAGTGGCAAATCAATTCTTGGGATTCATAACATTAACCCACTAAAGCTCTGTGATGTAGATTGTTTGGAAAAAAATAAAATAAAACTTTTTTTCGCGAACAGCGGACTTCAAATCCTGGATTCGAATATTATTGTGTAGAGCGCCTCCATTTCCATTTTTTTTTTTTTTTTTTTTTTTTGAAAATGACGAAAATAAATCCTTTTTCTAAAATTTAGATATTCATGTTTTTTTTTTTTTATCTCCTTAGAGGGGTAATTCATAAATTCAAAATACTTTCGGTATTTTTTTATTTTTATTTTTGTATTTATTAACGTCCACGTTTAGCAACTAAGGCTAATTGGGACGGGGACTATGGATTTTATTTAATGAATTTCGTCACTAAATAAATCCCTCAGTCCAGGCGAGAATCGAACTCGCTACTCTAGGATTGTCATGTGAGATTAAAGACAACGCTTTAACTCACATGGCTAACCTGAGCCCCTCTTCCGGTATTACGAGCCGGATCGGAAAATGTTATACGGGCAGAATCAATTTTTTTAAACTATTGATAATTTACAACTATTTATATATTTTTTCGAAATATAAAGTGAGCAGTGAACTGTCACGTGTACTCAAGGGATTTTTTTCTTAGAGATAGGAAATAAATTGTGACATGGAGTTACTAGTGTGTCACTGTGGAACATGAGATATCTGTAAATCAATCCGAAAGGGATTCTTTCTTCTTTTATTTTTTATTCTTTTTTGTTTCGAAAAATATTGTTCCATAGAAGAATTACGCTAAAAACGTTCTACACATTGGAACATAGAGCAGGTCAAGACTTAATCATTTTAAACAACATTACTATTGGAACTGGGATTAGTGTATCGCGTTATTGAGAAGCTTTAAAATCCCAATGACCATTAGGAATATCCCTCTCAAAATCACTGAGCACCGCCATTGGAAGAATCCCCAATAGTCCCTTTGTGCCAATCCGACAAGACCCTTCAAAACGACCTCGAATCCCCTTTTGTTGTGTGCCGACTTGGCCACAAACCGATTCCAATCCGTTCGCTTCTAGCAATAACCGCAACCCCTTAATTCTTGGTGACAATCGCCTTCAATCCAATTTCCCTCCAAACGTTTCTCCAAGGCAGTAGGCCTATGTGCAACATTGAATAAAATGTCCAAATGCGACATCAATCCAATCTTCGTTGAAAGCAAAATGGCGGAACGTCAAAAATGGACGAAAAATGAAATACCTTCCACTAATTTTTTTTTTATTATTTAACGTGTTTCACGCCCTTTATGACGCCCTCTCCAGGAGTTTTTAATGTACAACAGCCAACCAATCTATGGCAAAAGGTCGATGTTAATAGCTCCTATTTTTACAATGTTTTCTTGTATCTCACGTGGTAAGTGCCCCAATATTTGGTATTCAAACTTTAATAAGACGTTTCATACTACATTGTCCCACTGTCAACCTGCGATGGCTAAAAGTGGGCTTGATAATTAGGAAAATGCTAATATCGCATTTAATGCTTAAGATCGAGAAAAAGTATATAAAACAACATTTAGAGAAAATTATATTTTCAAATACATTGTTACATACAATTTTTTGCTGCTCGGAATGAATTTTTGATTTTCTGTATCCAACCACCCCCTCCCGTTCCCTGGTCTAATTTCTGCCGTTAACGCACTGGATCTTTAGTTTTTAATGAAACGATCAATGAAAAATTGCCACTGCTTGAGCGTTAACATAGTAGTATACAATCAAATAAATTAAGCTGCCCCTTTTTTTGGGTGGGGGGGGGGATCTATCAAGTACAGCCTCCTAATCAAACTTATTTAAGGTAATTATTTCCATTTTAATTCATAATAAGTAAATATCCTTTCTGTTGTGAATGTTACTAAGGGAGCAGCATAAGTTAAACTTTATTATGATAAAAATGGAAATTCACTATATTTATGGATGCTTTTAGAATGTTAGTTGACATTTTCCTTATTTTATCCACCTTTGTACTAAAATCTTGAAGATATTGTGCAGTCAACTTGCGCATAGCTTCTCTTGATCCGAACAGTAACCCTTAAACTGTCCAATTTTCTTTAATGTATTTTTCTTTAAAATATGGGTAGCATTGGGTGTAGATACCTGCCTACTTTTTCTAAATTTACTTCTTCCGCTTTTTTTATTACTTATTTCGTATCGCATCAATATTTATACCCTTTTCTTCTTTTCTTGAAATGACAACAATATCTGCTCTTCTAATGGACCCATCTGATGAAGTACAACCGACTTCCTCGTATATTTCCCACTCTGGGTGGTACTATCTCAAAATTCGTGCAATTTCAGGCCGTACCTTATGATGTCGGGAAATGCGCAATTCCTCGCGCCATTGGCAGGACCGTAGAATATGCGGGAGGGTTTCCGTCTCGGAGGAGATGAGATCGGCTAAATTCGGTTCTAGGCGTGAGTTTCCGCCAAAAGCTAGTTCGGCCGTTTCCGTGACTGTTCGGCTCTCGTGAAATTTCCCTATCGTAAAACTTCACTTGGGAAATCTGCTTAGTTTACGCAGCCCCTGCGTGACGGGCTTTTTATTTCTGTATTCAAATCAGAAGAGGAAATACCTTCTTTGTCCCATATCCATGAATTTGATGTTTTCCATTCGTCAAAGGTATCAAAGCTTTTCCCTTTAACATATAGACATCGCCACTCAATGAAGGAAATATGGTGCATTTCTTATCGAAAACTCTTGACTGAGTATATTTCATTTTCATCAGCACGTAACTTGAGTGAAGACCAGCAATCTGTTATTTCAGAGTTGATGTTTCTGGTGAACAGTACACACGCACACACTCACACACACACACACACACACACACACACACACACACAAAGAAATATATATATATATATATATATATATATATATATATATATATATATATATATATATATATAAATTAGGATATAACAACATTAACAATTTATATTAACACAGTTTACTCTCAAAACTAGAGTTATAGATATTACCGATTGATGATAACCTAGTAGTTGTTTACCCTAAAACCTTAAGAAAGAAACAAACATAATTAATTCATGTGGCTTTTAGCAGATTTCCCTTAATGAAATTTGTCTTCAAATGTCCATCGATACTACCCAGAATATGACGAAAATGACGCCCATTATATATATATATATATATATATATATATATATATATATATATACTCATAATAATGGAGACATTTAGAATTTTCAAAATTCTCCCCCTGTAACCCCCCCCCCCATCCCCCTATACCGATTTCAGCCGTGAACGAACTTGATCTTTCTTTTTGTATAAAACGATTATATATCAAGTTTGAAAACGATAAGACAAAAATTGCGAAGAAAACAAAAAGAAAGATCAAGTTCGTTAACGGCTGAAATCGGAATAGGGTGATGGGGGGGGGGGGGGTTAGAGGTGGAGAATTTTGAAAATTCTAAATATCTCCGTTACTATGAGTCGGATCGAAACATTGTATAGAACAAATCATATTTCTAATGTAATGTTCTATAAATATTGGTATGTACGTTTTTTCACTATCTTCATTATTAACCGAGATATTTGCATTTTTTTAGTTTTCGGATTTCAGTAAACCCCCACTCCTACTCATCTCATATTAACAATATGCTATTATGTTATGAAGCACTTTATTTGAAGTCTATATACCAAATATTATTATTATTGAACAATTACGTTTTGAGATAAATGCAAATACGCAACGCAGTTGGGAAATCTGCTTAGTTTACGCAGCCCCTGCGTGACATATTTTTTCGAAACAGAATTTTTTTAGGTACTTGTGTATTATATCCACCACATTTTAGTTCCACTAGTTCCACGCTAGAGTGCGCTACTGTTTTAAGTAGTACGATTCATTGTCCGCAAGGGAGGTTATACCTACCTTATAACCTTCTATGGAATTATTATGATAAATAAAAGAAAACACAATTTTTAAAAATAAAACATTTTATTTACATTTAGGCGGGAAATGTGTGGAAATACAATGTAAAATGCACTGAAATGTGCCAATACGAACGCCGACTTGCTCACCACACTTTCTTACATTACACTTCCAAAAATGACTTTTTTTTCCACTATAAAGTTTCATACAATGTGATTTAGAACACTTTCTTCTGATGACAAAAATATTCCTCTCCTGTAAATATTTAACAGCGTCTTCTTCAGTCGTTGGCAAATCCCAAAGAGGCATTTTTAAAGGACTAAGAAACCCTAACAGCACAATAAACAGCAAACGCAACTATGACAAAAGATAACCTCATTAGCCTGAGAGAGCTAGCGTCGCACTTCAGTAGCGCATTCTAGCGTGGGACTAGTGGAACTAAAATGTGGTGGATATAATACACAAGTACCTTTTTTTATTATAAAATTTAGGCATATTCAAGTGGTGTTTGTTCGTCTTTGAAGATGATAACAAATACTTTAGATACATTTATTTCCACTGTTGGTATTGAGGAGACCCAGACTTCGTGCTAAATCGTCTTCCGAGAAGCAATTTCTAACTCGATAGAGCCCCGGTTCTTGGTTTAGGTGTCTCGAGGGGTTACCACGTGGTAAGTAGAGATTGACGGGTTTATGATAATGCGCTGATATTGATATGAGAGAGCTGTAAGATTGTTGACATATGGGATTGAAGGAGGGGCGGGAAGCGCTCTGAAAGGAGACTTGGATTTGGAGAGAGAGCTATGAGATTTGCAATTGAATAATGTAAGACTCCTTTGCGGAGGCACGGAACTCCTTCTTGCCCCCATCAGCTGATTCAACCTCCTTCAATCCGAGCTCAGCTCTCGGATTGGGAAGAGGAATCGATGGCAAATACCACTTTGCAATATGGTGCAATTGAATGGAATTCCAATTATCTACGGAGGTCAGGCTAGCCGCGTGACTTAAAGCGTTGACTTTAACCTCACATGGTAAACCTAAAGTGGCGAGTTCGATTCCCGCCTGGGCAAAAGAATTTATTTAGTGACGGAATTCATTAAATAAAATCCTTAGTCCCACCCTGGCCAGAAAAGGGCGGCAACCTGTAGATTACACGTCCCAATCAGCCTTAGTTGCAAAAAGTGGACGATAATATAATCATTTAATTTTAATTATCTATACTGGCATTTAAGTGATTTTGAAATTGAGCTCAAGTCGATATGTGAAGGATCTCTTTTGGAGTGGTATGAAAAATAGCATATTGTAACCGTTTCTTGTTTCTTTAATCTCAAATGGTAAATTGTTTCTTTAATCTCAAATGGTTAATGATGGGAATTCATAAATAACAAGCTGTTACATTTGGAGAGAGAGAAAAAACGTCCAATTCTTCACAATTTGTTTATTTCAACGCTAAGCGCTTTCAAAGACTAATGTCTCCATCTTCAGAGCTACTTGCATGCGCTCATTGGGAAAGACAGCAAGCGACCCGCTCGCGATTGTGAAGAAATTGGACGTTTTTTCTCTCTCTCCAAGTAAACATTCTTCACTTCCAACAAACACTGCCGTGAAGCTGTTACATCGTGAACCACTTCATCACAAGGCTAAATACCAAATATCGTTTTCATTGAACTTTTATTTTGTGAGATATATGGAAATACGTTCTGTTGACCTGCCCTAGCTTCTTTCTTCTTGGATTACTAAAATTTAAGTGACTTAGATAAAACTGATTCTGATTCATTAAAAATTACAGCACATGCTTTAGTAAATTGTTTTCAATAAAATTAATATGTTATATTCAGATATATTTCGTTAATTGTTTGTCTTTCCGGCCTATCTATCTATTCAGCGCTACGAGGTTGGCTGGCTGGCTAGTTTAAATTTCAGCCGCTTTCCGTTGTAGAGATTACCAACTTGTATTGTAAACTGACTGAAAGAATTCTCATAGCCGGTTGTATTTATTTACCTGTACGTATATTTATCTATTGTAAACCTGCGTGTGGGAAATCTGCTTAGTTACAGCAGCCCCTGCGTGACGGACTTTTTAGTGGATTTCGCCTCGACAATTGAAAAAGTCCGTCACGCAGGGGCTGCGTAAACTAAGCAGATTTCCCACGTGAAGTTTTACAATAGATAAATATACTTACAGGTAACACTGCCGTGAATGCTCAGTAAATGTACAATACAAGGATGAATTGTAAACAAACAGGCAAGCCAACCTCGTAGCGCTGCATAGATAGACCGGAAAGACAAACAATTAATGGAATATATTTGAATATAACATATTAATTTTATTGAAAACAATTTACTAAAGCTAGTGGTGTAATTTGTAATGAATCAGAATCAGTTTTATCTCAATCACTCAAATTTTAGTAATCCAAAAACAAAAGAAGGGAGGGGGGGGTCAACAGAACGTATTTGCATATATCTCACAAAGTAAAAGCTCAATGAAAACAATATTTGGTATTTAGGTTTCAATTAATATCTTTTATTATATAACAGAGCATTATTTATGTAACACAAGTAGAAGTGGGGGTTTACTGAAGACTGAAAACTGAAAAATGTAAATATCTCGGTTAATATTCAAGACAGAGAATAAATGTATATGACATCATTTATAGTGTATTTAATATTCAATAAGATTGATTCTATACACTTTTTCGATCCGACTTATATTAACGGAGATATTTCGAATTTTCAAAATTCTCCACCTCTAAACCCCCCCTCCTCCTGGTCCAATTTCAGCCGTTAACGAACTTGATCTTTCTTTTTACATAAAACGACTAAATATCGAGTTTGGTAACGATTACACAAATATTGCGACCGCTAGAGTGGTAACAGACAAATATATAGATAAATAGATAGATTGATATATATATATATTGATATATATATATATATATATATATTTTATTATATATATATATATATATTTTATTATATATATATATATATATATATATATATATATATATATACAGTTTTGAACGGACCTCATTTTCGTCATCTCCTAGGTAGGATCGATGGACATTTGAAGAAAAAAAATCAAAAATTCCGTCATGAGTACAACTTTAATAGCTGATTTTCCTTAAGGGAAATCTGCTAAAATGTACCTCTCAGCTGAATCTTCCCGCCAATCCTCTCATACCGCCTTCAATCTTGTGTTCAACACTGGGATTGATAGCGGAAATCTAGAGATGATACCCCTCAGTAATATGATGCCATTTGAATGTAATTCTATAATCGTAACGAGTACATTATTAAATAATGTACTAACTAAGCTAATACTACTAAAATGAACTAGGAGTACATCATTCACTACATAAAATTCCTGTTCCCATGAGTCTCGCTCTAGGTGGCTGAAGATCTCAAAGGTCTATAGTGCATCCGAAAAAAAGTATATCTATTTATATACTGTTAAATGTTAAAATTATAATACTCTTAATTTTTTTTTTATTTACTTAGTAAAGCTTCACAGATGTGGCGATGTCGCTCAAAATAGAAGCTTCATAAATAATTCAATTATTTATTAATGCCTACTTTTTGCCACTAATTTGGTACGAGTTATCTACAGGTTACCATCCTTTTCATATTGTGGGACTAAGGATTTTATTTAATGAATTCCGCCACTAAAACAAAATCCGATTGCCGCAAATTTAGAAAAATAACACAAAATGATAAATGGATGACAAAAACAGAAATGTAAAAGATTAAATCTTACATTTAAATATAGACTAAATTTACATATTTTTAAAAATTGAACTGTTCAATATATAACTTCCTCATGAGATTTTATTCGAAGCAAACGGAATTATTTTTTTTTATTATTACTATTTCACATTTCAAAAATGTTTTGTTTCATAATACCTTCTTTAGTTTGTTTTTTTCTTTTTTTTATTCCTTTAAAATATAAAACATTGACTGCAATTATATTTGTATTCATAATGTTTGCATATAAATAGAATTTATGGGGCGCCGTACTAAGCTATACGGGAAATGTAGCAAATACAATCCCCCCCTCCTTTGAAGGGTCACGTGAAAGAGTATACAGTATACAATGCTATAGAAAATCTGACACGGTAATATCCCTGATGGGAATTTATATCTCTGTCATTAACATTGTAAATCATTTAAATTTCAGTGAGCGTTCAAGTATTTGGTTCCCAACCGAATATATCGCATGCTAATTAGCATAAGAAGCAGAAAATCTAAATCTCTGGAACTCAAAAGGTCTATATTGCTAACGGAAAAAAAATGTTCTAAAGTCAAAAAAGTCCGTCACGCAGGGGCTGCGTAAACTAAGCAGGTTTCCCACGTAAAGTTTTACAATAAAGAAATTTCAGAATAGAGAGTCAAACAGTTACGGGAACGGCCCGAACTAGCTCTTGACGAAAACTCACGACTAGACCCGAAGTTAGCCGCTGATCTCAGAAGCTGAAAACAGAAAAATGCAAATATCTCGGTTAATATTCAAGATAGAGAATAAATGTATATAACAATATTTATAGTAAATTTAATATGCAATAAGATTGGTTTTATACAATTTTTCGATCCGATCCATAATAATGGAGATATTTCGAATTTTTGAAAATCCCCCCTCTAAACCCCCCCCCCCCTCCCAATGGTCCGATTTCAGCCGTTAACGAACTTGATGTTCCTTTTTACATAAAACGATTAAATACCGAGTTTGGTGACTACACATGATATAATAAAATATGTCCTTTTATGTGAAATACATATATTTAAATTTGTCTGCATTTACTTACTTATAAATTGCCAGTTACGACAAATATATGTATAAATGACATTTAAATTTGGGGTAATTTCAAGAGAAGTAACACCTTAGAAACAGAATTTACAAAGTTTCAGAAATCTGTATCTGTAACTTAAAAACATCTTATCACAACGTAGGGGCTTAATATTCATTTCGAAATTGATATAGACACCTGTTTCACAGAATTTGCCAAGTTAAGTTTCTTCAGTAAATTATTTTTAGCAGATTTCCCTTAAGGGAAATCAGCTATTGAGGTCGTACTCATGATGCGAGTTTCGAAAAATTTCTTCAAATGTCCATCGATCCTACCCAGGCGATGACGAAAATGAGGTCCGTTCAAAATTATATATATATATATATATATATATATATATATATATATATATGTCTGTTAACGCTCTAGCGGTCGCAATTTTGTTTGATCGATACCAAACTCGGAATTTAATCGTTTTATGTAAAAAGGAAGATCAAGTTCGTTAATGGCTGAAATCGGACCAGTGGTAGGGGGCGGTTTAAAGGGAGGGATTTTCGAAAATTCAAAATATCCGTTATTATGCGTCGGATCAAAAAATTGTATAGAATAAATGTTATTGGAAATTCAATCTACTATAAATATTGTTCTATACATTTATTCTGTATCTTGAACATTAACCGAGATATTTGCATTTGTATTCTCCGTGTGGTCGCCAGTTGGCTATGTTCGGACTTTCCGCCGAGAGCTCTGGTGGCCGTTTCCATAACTATTCGTCCCTCGTGAATAGGTTTAGAGGTTAGGTTAACTGTTTTTTGGGGCTAGAAACTACTAGGTTATTACGCCCTAATTAATGTTTTAGGTTTAGAGGTTTCTTACTGCTACCGTTGTTATTAGGCAGATTTCTCTATTGTAAAACTTCACGTGGGAAATCTGCTTAGTTTACGCAGCCCCTGCGCGACGGACTTTTAGAATTAAATAAACCCGAAATAAGGCAAATGAATTGCTTCATATGCGTCAGGGGTGAACATTCTCAGGAACAGAAGGCATGAGTGACCAATACTGTCCAAAAAAAACAATTCCTAAATTAATTTGTTAGTAGCAATGGGATTAAATTCGCATTTTCACCATATAAACAATTCATTAGTCATTAAATATAACCTATTTTGAAGCAATGCATCCAGTTATAGTGTTTCAAATTCAGTGTTGATAAAAGCAGAAAAACCAGGTCTCTGAAAAACAAGAACCTTATACATTATTCACTCTATTCATACATACGAAAAGAATACTGACAAAATTTATTGGTTATTGCAATTTAATTTGGGTTCGATCACAAGATTTAACATGTAAAAGGAAATATGAGCAAGGAGAAACAAATATATAAGCTTTAGGAGAGGCATACAAACCTGATCTGGTTCTGAAAGATGAAAACACAAAGAAATTTCTCCTTCTTCTCTAAAGGAAAACGGTAATCCGAAACTTTCTTTGTTCTTGACACTAAAAGGATTCCTATTCCAAGTATCTATCCAGGTTATTTATTTTTCTTAATATTTCTCCAACAGACATTGGTGATTATGTTGATATCAGATAGTTTTACTATATCATTTACAATATTTCTTCTCTTTTCCGTTATATATTTCAGTGTCTAACTTCACCATATAGTAACCCTCGGTCAGGCGCGTCAAGAATATTTCGTCTTCGGGCGCGTGTATCTCACAGATCATCCTCAACCGTTTTCACGGAAATACAGTTTTTTAATATATATTTTGCACTAAAATGTTCAGTAAGTAATTAGAAACCATAACAGAGGACGTATTTATTTGAAAGAAGTAAATAATTTTCAAAATTGACAAGTATCATAATAAAAAAAACTTGGTAGATAAAATAATCAAGTTGGTTATAGATTCATTATTATTAAAACCGTGGACGATAATTTTTAAAATATAATTAAAAAAATACAAATATCAAAAGAAATTGTTTAAATGCACATGTCTTAATTATATATAATTCATTTCAGTTTGTGAACAATATAAATATTTTTTATGCTGTTTTTGTACTTGAGTTCAATGTATGGTCCAAAGAGTCTCTGTACTCATCGTCCTTAGTTCGGTTGGTAAACGTCTACTGTTGTCATTAATATTTTCTTGTACAAGTTCTTTTGAAAGCTCACGTATGAGCAAAATAATAGAAAAATAGGTTTATATGATTCCATTTAATAAAGCGAAACTTAATTGATGTATATATTTATGAAATACCGATTTCAAAAAAACTTCCGAGTGTGACAGGTGAAACACACGACTCCATCGAACAAAGTGACACAACATACCTTGAGGGGGAGACCTATAAAGCACATAACTCGAAGCACTACACCACCACTCTCTGCTACGAGGGGTGGTAAATATTTCTGTAGAAACTGTGTATCTGAGAGATCACGCGCCCGACGAAGGGGTAAGAATAAATCATTTTTTTTTTTTTTAAATGGATTAAGGTATTTTCAACTTCAGCACAAACTGGCATATAAAGAATTTTATTTGACGTAGAATTAGTTATGTGCATATAACTATTCTTTTCTTATTCCTATTGATTGTACAAGTCTATATTTTTCTTACTCCGCTGATCGGCAAATTTCATAACAAGAAATCTCTGGGATTATAGATATGAGAGTGAAATATGAGGGAAAAAAATTAAAAACGGGAAACTATAAAGAAAAGAGAAACAACATTAAAGGCTATAATACGTTGTTAAAGAAGAGAAATGGAAATGTAAGGTATTTTCGGTCAATGAATTCTTTAAACTAAAATTTTAAAAGGCTGCATGAATTAAGACCCAAATGAAAATAGAGCGCTATTAAGTTAACTCCCCTCTCACAGTCCAATTTTAGCATTTAACAAACTTTTTCTTTAGTTTTCCATGAAACGTATATCGAGTTTAGAAAAATTTCTTCCTCCATAGCCGAAACAGATAATTATATATATAATTTTCAACGGACCCGATTTTCGTCATAGGAAGGATGGAAATTTTTCGATTAGTACAACATCAATAGCAGATTTCCCTTTAGTCATGAAACACACTCAATATTCCAGATAAGAAAAAAAAAAGTTTATAAAACAACAATTTTGCATAATAAAACGTTTAAGAAGATTGATTCCACAACATGTTTTTTATGCAACTGCCGGTATCAGAAATATTTGTAATTTTGGAATACCCCACTGGTGGTACGATTTCCGCCATTAAGGAATGTAATACATAGTTTTTAAATATACAGGTAAAAAATGGGTACGGTATCTTTAAAAGCAACATTTTCAAGTCAAAAACAATAAATCTTAGTTGATGATCATCACATTTACACGTATCTTACATAGTAAAGTTCCGATATTGGAATTGATATGTAGTATTTAAGCTTGAAAGTAGACGTTAAGTGATATTCTGGAATATTGTTTACCTGCGTTCACTAAAAATGTGGGCTAATTAAAGGATGAAAACTTCATAAACTAGGTGTTAACCCCAATTTTTAGTAGTAAATTTAATTTTTTTTTAAAACCCACTTTTGAGGATTAAACTTAAATAATTTCCG
Organism: Riptortus pedestris; assembly: GCA_019009955.1. Taxonomy (NCBI): domain Eukaryota; kingdom Metazoa; phylum Arthropoda; class Insecta; order Hemiptera; family Alydidae; genus Riptortus; species Riptortus pedestris. Next base: position 126,974,019 of record CM032232.1, on the reverse strand, counting down.
ATCATTCCTTTCCTCGTCCAACGACCCTTATCAACCCCTATATTTTCGTATGTTCTAAAAGCGGAGGTGAAGATGACCTTAGAGCGGCCATATATTGCCATATATTCTCTCTCACCTAGTTTTGGCCGGGGTTCGGATGCCTCGAGGCAAATGTCCCAGAACGAGAGAGCCTAACAGAATTTAGCCTACCGTAGTAGAGGACTTTACCGCTAGGAGTCGCCTCAGGCTGTAAGGCTTATGACATCAAATGTTACAATTTCCACTTACCTAAAAGTTCCACGCCAATTCATTTGATATCATTTCATCCGTCTGCCCTGATATCGTTTCGCCTTTCCAGACGGTGGTCTACCTAGTCCGCAAGCTATTGATTTGTGCCGCAATACACGTCAATGTCCTTAATCGCAAAAGGGATGAGGAAACTAAACAGATTCTTGAAATTCTGGAACGAATCATACATTCTAAACATTTTATCTCTATTACTTAGAGCTCCCTGTAAAATAAAAAAGTTCGGCACACAGATGCGAGTAAACTAATAAGATTTGCTCTGATCGTATGTAATTTTATGTATTTGTGAAATATTCTGAAATAAATGATTTCCCCTTAAGATAGTTCCCCTTCTATGTAATTCCTTGATATATATATATATATATATATATATATATATATATATATATATATATATATATATATATATATATATATAGTTACAGAAACTACGTACATGAAAAATTAAATTAAACAGAGTTATTCACATATTTAAGAAGTACGAACTAGATGAAAGGACTATTAGCGCCGGAAGTGGCTCGAGTACACCATCTAATACATTCTCGGCCTTCTCATTGATGTTAGCCGCCCGGCTATAAAAGGGCCCCAGCTCACCCCGAGAGTTTAACACCCCAGCTGGAGACCATACCCGCCGTCAGCTAAACTTCAACCCAATTATTTCACCCTAATATAAGTCTGGCAATCCCCCCTTCAAATAAAGCTCTGGTTTTAGCATAAGGGCCTATTCTTCCTCTCACCCAGTAGCCATCTGACTACATTAGTACAAAGCAATGTAATTTAGCTGGGTATTAGCTAAAAAATAAAAAAAAACACGAGAGTTTTGTTTGTTCTCAGTTCTCTTCAACTGAACAACAGTGCGTTCAGTGGTCCTTTAGTGAACAGTGCTTTTATTTTCGGTACAGTGTTTTATGTAAAGAACAGTGCAGTGCCGTGTTCTTTGTGAAGATCAGTGCAGTGCCGTGTTTTTGTGAACTTCAGTGATCGTGAGTTATTGTACTGTGCAATAAGAAGTGAAGTTATCAGTGCATACTTGTGAGTAATAGTTAAGAATAATTTACCAAGTGTGCCAAATAAAAATTGCAGTGATAAAGCTTGAGTGTTTAATTTTTCAATTCCAAAAGAACTCTAATAAACAACGTGTAATACTGTTTTAGCAGATTTCCCTTAGGGGAAATCAGCTATTGAGGTCGTACTCATGACGCGATTTTCAAAAAAGTTCTTCAAATGTCCATCGATCCTACCCAGGAGATGACGAAAATGAGGTCCGAAACTATATATATATATATATATATATATATATATATTTATATATATATATATATATATATATATATATATATATATATAAAACACTCTAGCGGTCGCAATTTTTGGTTAATCGTCACTAAACTCGGCGTTTTATCGTTTGATGTAAAAAGGAAGATCGGAGGAACGGCTGAAATCGGACCAGTGGGAGGGGGGGGGGGTTTAGAGGGGGGGATTTTCGAAAATTCGAAATATCTCTGTTACCATACGTCGGATCAAAAAATTGTATATAACCAATCTTATTGCAAATTAAATTTACTATAAATATTGTTATATACATTTATTCTCTATCTTAAATATATAGATATTTGCATTTTTATTAAGTGTAACGGACGATCTATGGTTCCCGCCAAAAGCTAGTTCAGCCATTTCCGTAACTTATCGGCACTCGTATGGAGATTTCTCTATTGTATAAATTTTCGTGGGAAATCTGCTTAGTTTACGCAGCCCCTGCGTGACGGACTTTTTGCAATAAAGAACGTTTATTACTGTTTTTAATAAATAAACGTAACAATATATATTATCCCATCGTGTATATTTGGACGTTGTTATGATTTAGTGACTAAAACTCTTTGAGTTTAATAATAAATGGGAAAGCGCGGATATAAATGCAACTGGTTTGAATAGAACGGGCATGAATAAACGTAAAATGGGGCCTAAACTGGTATTTCCATGATATAGAAGAGGGAAAGGGATGGAGGAGCACTTTATAGTGCTGAAGGACTATAGAGTGTTGGGATAAGCAATCTTTCAGGCTGAAATGTAGTTGCAAAGTAGGTTAGAGAGTCCGACTTGTGTATAGGTTGGGGGAGGAACAAGAGGTTCATCCCATCCCTTATACTCCTATACTACATCCGGAGTATTGGAGTATATTCACTGCAACCAGAGCATTGGAGCATAATATACTCACTCACCCCCTTCAATTGGGGCAAACACCATTAGGAATAGATGGAGGAGGGAATTTCCGCCATGTTGTCACTCAATCCGAGGGGGAAAACGATAACATTATATCCCGTTGTAAGCCCCACATTGGAGCAATTTGTGTAATTTAATCTTGGTGTGAGGTTTATTGAAATATTACAGCATAATGTCTTTGTATCAAGAACCAGAACAGGAATCGAATTAATTAATGAAAACTAAAATGCTCTAGAAACTGAAGGATTTTTGGTCTACAATAAATGTACAGGGAAAATTGGCAATTCGCTTAATTATCGTGGATTTTCTTAACGTGACGGACTTCTTTTACAAATGAAGTAATTGGTTTGAGGTTTCAATAGACAATCTAAATAATAATTTTCATTTTAATTTTCTGCTGGTGGTGAGGGTGATGAATCAGGTTTACATACTTTACAATTACACTCCCGAAAGCCCTAAGCGTTTGTAACGCCACAAATGTGTTTCTGATTAACATGGTTTAAATAATAAATTCAAATTGCTGATGCTAATATTTTATGACTATTCAATCTTTTTGAGTGATTATACAAAATTTGCTTGCATTTTTCAGTAAATAATTGTTCTGCCATTGGATTTTGAACGTAATGAAGTCTGAAAGCATATTCATAAATAATAATAATAATCATGGTAAAAAGTACAAACTACTCATCTAAGACAATCACAAAAATTGTATTTTAATGAATTATTACTGAATTCTTACACATAAATAAAAGACACTCACAGAATATAAACATAAAACCTAATAAAAGCATTACAACTATTTTATTTGTCACATGTATTAAACTTAATAGAAATTAATAGAAGAAAACAAGAAACTGAAGAAATGTGTTGAGGAAAAAAAGGAACAAGAGATAACCTCTACAATACCTCAAAGAAAAGAACGATCATATTCTGAAATAGTGAAAAATGTAAGTAAAAAACCACATTTATCAAACCACATAGCAATAATTAAAAACAAGTCCAAAGAATCAAATATTGATACGAAAGCCGCTTTTAAACAGGAAATAGATCCCTTAACCATGAAAATTGGGTTTCAAAAAATCTCACCTACCAAAGCCGGCCACTTATTTATAAAAGTAGACTCTAAAGATGATTTACAAAAAATCAAAACTAAAATTAATTCTGATTCATCGAAACTTCTAATTGAAGATATCAAGAAATTTAGGCCACGATTAATTATTAAAAATTTACCTGAGGAAGTAAATGAGCATAACCTCATCCATGCACTAAATACTCAAAACGATATAAATTGTGTAAATGAAGACATTGTTTTAAAGTTTATAAGAGATAACAAGAAGACTGGAAGGAGATGGGCAGTCATCGAGGTTAGCCCCGCAGTGCGAAGAGGCCTACTGGAGCAGAGAGTGAAGCTTTTCTACTCTATCTGCGTTGTAGAGGATTATCTAGCTGTGCGGAGGTGTTCGAACTGCTCTCGCCTGGGACACGGGAATAGCAACCAGGAATGCAAGAACCAACTGACCTGCCCAATCTGTGGGGATCAGCATGACATGAAATCATGTAAGTCCAACTTGAATAAATTCATTAATTGCTTCAATTTTAATAACAGATGTAAGCCACACCTCAGAGTTGATGTGAACCATTCTGCACTATCTAAAGACTGTCCGTCATATAAAGCTGCAATCACAAGGTTAATCCAAAATACAAATTATGATTAGATTGATTTATTTGAACTCAAATATTCCTTTATATTTCCAAGAATTTAATAATAGATATGTGCAGCTCATCATTATCATCATCCTTAATAATACTATCATCACTTATTTAATGACGTTTAAAGACATTATTGTATATGTAATTATTTGCTTTTCATGCACTTATGCAATCAAAATAATTTGCAATTTAATTATAACCTTCCACCTTATATATATAAAAACAGTTGAAACAATTATTAGTAATGGATAAGAAAACAGCTGTTGTTAATATTAAGGTAGCACAATTTAACACAAGACATTCGTGGAAGGCTATGAACTTTATAAAACATATGATTGACATAAACAAATTGGATTTACTATTATTACAAGAACCTTACTTAAAACACAATAGAACATATGGCTATTCAAGCAGATATAGAATATTCGAATCTGGCAAGAATAAAACAAGAGCTAGTATTATTCTATAATTTAAAGCCACAAGCCCGTTTTACACCTGAATTAATCGGGCAGAACCGCTCGGTGGATTTTCGAGATCCGGGTACCGTTTTGTTCGTCATGGTCGCTTTTTGCTTTGAAAAATTGTCGGATTTGAGGTAGCTCCCTCTCCCGGCGAGATAAGCCCCTCCGAAATTTTTTATTCCCAGCCTCCCCCTCGACGCCTTAAATTCGCTATTTCTCTGCCCGTTCCGAGTATCGCTTTAACGACCGGGGGAAAAACTCTCGGATAGATACCCTTTCGTTCGACGCCTCAAACGCGAATAACCGCCCGCTCCCGTCCCGACAAATGACGATCGAACTCGAAAGTATACTTCTTCTTGCGACCCGCCAAACTCCCCTTCTACCGCCTCATTTTTTCTTTTCGAAGCGTCATTTTTCAGCTCGAGCGTACGGCCTAGGTAGCCACCGAGCCGATTTCCCCTACCGCACTCCGCCGCCCTGTACGGACCCTCCAAAATCGACCCTCCTAAAACTCCTCTCTTTCCGCCGCTCTCCCTCCTCTCCCGTTGGGCCTACGCCCACGCCGATTTCGGCGCCTCCTCCGGCTATTGCTCCGCTACCGACGCCCAAAGACCACCTCGGTCTCCGGTCGTTGGCCGGCGAGAAAAAAATTGACGATCGAAAAATTCCATAAATATTCGCCTAAATCGAGGCGTTTAAGCCCTCACGATTTAGGTGGCGCGTCGTTCGACCAGTCGGAATACGCGTCGAGACGAGCCGCACAGAGTTCGAGCCGGGAAAAAAAATTCCTGTTCGAATTGGGGGAGTGAGGATTTTCTAAAGGTGAATTTTTGAAAAAAGTGGTCAAAATCGCCGAATCCGAAAGTGCGCGTTTCGCAGGTGAATTATTCGGGCAGATCGGATGGTCGTAGGGAAAAACTGATGCGCGCACTTTGTAGGGCGTATGTGGGTTTCTTCTTTGAAAAATTGTCGAATCTTCGATATCTCCACTCTGGAAGGAGCTACGGACCCTCAAAGTCGGCCATTTCGACACTTTTTTTATTACTCTTTGGGGCGTAACTGACGCTCATTTTTAGCCACGGTCGCGAGATTCGGCAGAGTTGTGCCCGGATAGATTACGAATCGAGTCGTGTGCGACACTTTATACCCTCTTTCAATTTCCGTGTTAAAATTTTTAATTTTCCTGAAATCGCCTGTTTTCCGGGAGTTTTTCGAAAAACCTGAATTAGTCGGGGACCAGCGCACTTCCGGCCGGGGCTTATCGCCCCTCATTTTGAAGCTCCGAGTGTCGTGTTATACAGAAAATTCCGAAAACCCGGGATTTGTGTCCCTGGGCCGAGATAGGCCCTCTTGAAAAAAGGCTACTTTCGAAACGACCCCTTATTTCAGGGGGGCCTTGCTCCCCGGAATCGGGGCCAGGAAAGTTCGCATTCGAGCCGGTGACTCTCCAAAGACTGGCCTTTAACGACGTCATGCTATAAATGAGGAAAAAGTACTGCGAATGAGGTTCCGCGAGGCGAGAAGGAGAAATTTCGGGTTTTCCGAGAAACGACGTTTTTGGGGCTCGGAATGGCGGACTTATGGCCGCCCAGGGAGCCGACCGCTGGGCCGATCGGAGCGTACGGGGTACGGAATCGAATGAGACACTCTTCCGGACCGGACGAGACCTCGACCGTCCGGATCCGACGTCCTGGGCGAGAGCTACGATTTTTCGAAGGCGAAAAACGCTAACCTTTATTAGCGGGGGTATGGGGAACATTTTTACCTTCGCGAGATTCGAACGGCTAAAACCCCCCCTTTGGGCTATTCGAGGGGGGCAATCTCGCAGGGAGGCAAAGGCAGGGACCGTGGGAACGATATACCGGCCTCAGTCACCGAGAATTCCCCTTAGAAAAGCCACCAGACATTTTTAAAGGCGACATTATAGCTCTACAGGCTCGGAGGCCGTTAGGAAATGCGCTGCCGTACACACCCGGTATAGTGAGAAATGCGATCGCGAGTATGGCATTCTATTCTATAATTTAAAGCCACAAGCCCGTTTTACACCTGAATTAATCGGGCAGAACCGCTCGGTGGATTTTCGAGATCCGGGTACCGTTTTGTTCGTCATGGTCGCTTTTTGCTTTGAAAAATTGTCGGATTCGAGGTAGCTCCCTCTCCCGGCGAGATAAGCCCCTCCGAAATTTTTTATTCCCAGCCTCCCCCGCGACGCCTTAAATTCGCTATTTCTCTGCCCGTTCCGAGTATCGCTTTAACGACCGGGGGAAAAACTCTCGGATAGATACCCTTTCGTTCGACGCCTCAAACGCGAATAACCGCCCGCTCCCGTCCCGACAAATGACGATCGAACTCGAAAGTATACTTCTTCTTGCGACCCGCCAAACTCCCCTTCTACCGCCTCATTTTTTCTTTTCGAAGCGTCATTTTTCAGCTCGAGCGTACGGCCTACGTAGCCACCGAGCCGATTTCCCCTACCGCACTCCGCCGCCCTGTACGGACCCTCCGAAATCGACCCTCCTAAAACTCCTCTCTTTCCGCCGCTCTCCCTCCTCTCCCGTTGGGCCTACGCCCACGCCGATTTCGGCCCCTCCTCCGGCTATCGCTCCGCTACCGACGCCCAAAGACCACCTCGGTCTCCGGTCGTTGGCCGGCGAGAAAAAAATTGACGATCGAAAAATTCCATAAATATTCGCCTAAATCGAGGAGTTTAAGCCCTCACGATTTAGGTGGCGCGTCGTTCGACCAGTCGGAATACGCGTCGAGACGAGCCGCACAGAGGTCGAGCCGGGAAAAAAAATTCCTGTTCGAATTGGGGGAGTGAGGATTTTCTAAAGGTGAATTTTTGAGAAAAGTGGTCAAAATCGCCGAATCCGAAAGTGCGCGTTTCGCAGGTGAATTATTCGGCCAGATCGGCTGGTCGTAGGGAAAAACTGATGCGCGCACTTTGTAGGGCGTATGCGGGTTTCTTCTTTGAAAAATTGTCGAATCTTCGATATCTCCACTCTGGAAGGAGCTACGGACCCTCAAAGTCGGCCATTTCGACACTTTTTTTATTACTCTTTGGGGCGTAACTGACGCTCATTTTTAGCCACGGTCGCGAGATTCGGCAGAGTTGTGCCCGGATAGATTACGAATCGAGTCGTGTGCGACACTTTATACCCTCTTTCAATTTCCGTGTTAAAATTTTTAATTTTCCTGAAATCGCCTGTTTTCCGGGAGTTTTTCGAAAAACCTGAATTAGTCGGGGACCAGCGCACTTCCGGCCGGGGCTTATCGCCCCTCATTTTGAAGCTCCGAGTGTCGTGTTATACAGAAAATTCCGAAAACCCGGGATTTGTGTCCCTGGGCCGAGATAGGCCCTCTTGAAAAAAGGCTACTTTCGAAACGACCCCTTATTTCAGGGGGGCCTTGCTCCCCGGAATCGGGGCCAGGAAAGTTCGCATTCGAGCCGGTGACTCTCCAAAGACTGGCCTTTAACGACGTCATGCTATAAATGAGGAAAAAGTACTGCGAATGAGGTTCCGCGAGGCGAGAAGGAGAAATTTCGGGTTTTCCGAGAAACGACGTTTTTGGGGCTCGGAATGGCGGACTTATGGCCGCCCAGGGAGCCGACCGCTGGGCCGATCGGAGCGTACGGGGTACGGAATCGAATGAGACACTCTTCCGGACCGGACGAGACCTCGACCGTCCGGATCCGACGTCCTGGGCGAGAGCTACGATTTTTCGAAGGCGAAAAACGCTAACCTTTATTAGCGGGGGTATGGGGAACATTTTTACCTTCGCGAGATTCGAACGGCTAAAACCCCCCCTTTGGGCTATTCGAGGGGGGCAATCTCGCAGGGAGGCAAAGGCAGGGACCGTGGGAACGATATACCGGCCTCAGTCACCGAGAATTCCCCTTAGAAAAGCCACCAGACATTTTTAAAGGCGACATTATAGCTCTACAGGCTCGGAGGCCGTTAGGAAATGCGCTGCCGTACACACCCGGTATAGTGAGAAATGCGATCGCGAGTATGGCATTCTATTCTATAATTTAAAGCCACAAGCCCGTTTTACACCTGAATTAATCGGGCAGAACCGCTCGGTGGATTTTCGAGATCCGGGTACCGTTTTGTTCGTCATGGTCGCTTTTTGCTTTGAAAAATTGTCGGATTCGAGGTAGCTCCCTCTCCCGGCGAGATAAGCCCCTCCGAAATTTTTTATTCCCAGCCTCCCCCGCGACGCCTTAAATTCGCTATTTCTCTGCCCGTTCCGAGTATCGCTTTACCGACCGGGGGAAAAACTCTCGGATAGATACCCTTTCGTTCGACGCCTCAAACGCGAATAACCGCCCGCTCCCGTCCCGACAAATGACGATCGAACTCGAAAGTATACTTCTTCTTGCGACCCGCCAAACTCCCCTTCTACCGCCTCATTTTTTCTTTTCGAAGCGTCATTTTTCAGCTCGAGCGTACGGCCTAGGTAGCCACCGAGCCGATTTCCCCTACCGCACTCCGCCGCCCTGTACGGACCCTCCGAAATCGACCCTCCTAAAACTCCTCTCTTTCCGCCGCTCTCCCTCCTCTCCCGTTGGGCCTACGCCCACGCCGATTTCGGCCCCTCCTCCGGCTATCGCTCCGCTACCGACGCCCAAAGACCACCTCGGTCTCCGGTCGTTGGCCGGCGAGAAAAAAATTGACGATCGAAAAATTCCATAAATATTCGCCTAAATCGAGGCGTTTAAGCCCTCACGATTTAGGTGGCGCGTCGTTCGACCAGTCGGAATACGCGTCGAGACGAGCCGCACAGAGGTCGAGCCGGGAAAAAAAATTCCTGTTCGAATTGGGGGAGTGAGGATTTTCTAAAGGTGAATTTTTGAGAAAAGTGGTCAAAATCGCCGAATCCGAAAGTGCGCGTTTCGCAGGTGAATTATTCGGCCAGATCGGCTGGTCGTAGGGAAAAACTGATGCGCGCACTTTGTAGGGCGTATGTGGGTTTCTTCTTTGAAAAATTGTCGAATCTTCGATATCTCCACTCTGGAAGGAGCTACGGACCCTCAAAGTCGGCCATTTCGACACTTTTTTTATTACTCTTTGGGGCGTAACTGACGCTCATTTTTAGCCACGGTCGCGAGATTCGGCAGAGTTGTGCCCGGATAGATTACGAATCGAGTCGTGTGCGACACTTTATACCCTCTTTCGATTTCCGTGTTAAAATTTTTAATTTTCCTGAAATCGCCTGTTTTCCGGGAGTTTTTCGAAAAACCTGAATTAGTCGGGGACCAGCGCACTTCCGGCCGGGGCTTATCGCCCCTCATTTTGAAGCTCCGAGTGTCGTGGTATAGAGAAAATTCCGAAAACCCGCGATTTGTGTCCCTGGGCCGAGATAGGCCCTCTTGAAAAAAGGCTACTTTCGAAACGACCCCTTTTTTCAGGGGGCCCTTGCTCCTCGGAATCGGGGCCAGGAAAGTTCGCATTCGAGCCGGTGACTCTCCAAAGACTGGCCTTTAACGACGTTATGCTATAAATGAGGAAAAAGTACTGCGAATGAGGTTCCGCGAGGCGAGAAGGAGAAATTTCGGGTTTTCCGAGAAACGACGTTTTTGGGGCTCGGAATGGCGGACTTATGGCCGCCCAGGGAGCCGACCGCTGGGCCGATCGGAGCGTACGGGGTACGGAATCGAATGAGACACTCTTCCGGACCGGACGAGACCTCGACCGTCCGGATCCGACGTCCTGGGCGAGAGCTACGATTTTTCGAAGGCGAAAAACGCTAACCTTTATTAGCGGGGGTATGGGGAACATTTTTACCTTCGCGAGATTCGAACGGCTAAAACCCCCCCTTTGGGCTATTCGAGGGGGGCAATCTCGCAGGGAGGCAAAGGCAGGGACCGTGGGAACGATATACCGGCCTCAGTCACCGAGAATTCCCCTTAGAAAAGCCACCAGACATTTTTAAAGGCGACATTATAGCTCTACAGGCTCGGAGGCCGTTAGGAAATGCGCTGCCGTACACACCCGGTATAGTGAGAAATGCGATCGCGAGTATGGCATTCTATTCTATAATTTAAAGCCACAAGCCCGTTTTACACCTGAATTAATCGGGCAGAACCGCTCGGTGGATTTTCGAGATCCGGGTACCGTTTTGTTCGTCATGGTCGCTTTTTGCTTTGAAAAATTGTCGGATTCGAGGTAGCTCCCTCTCCCGGCGAGATAAGCCCCTCCGAAATTTTTTATTCCCAGCCTCCCCCGCGACGCCTTAAATTCGCTATTTCTCTGCCCGTTCCGAGTATCGCTTTAACGACCGGGGGAAAAACTCTCGGATAGATACCCTTTCGTTCGACGCCTCAAACGCGAATAACCGCCCGCTCCCGTCCCGACAAATGACGATCGAACTCGAAAGTATACTTCTTCTTGCGACCCGCCAAACTCCCCTTCTACCGCCTCATTTTTTCTTTTCGAAGCGTCATTTTTCAGCTCGAGCGTACGGCCTAGGTAGCCACCGAGCCGATTTCCCCTACCGCACTCCGCCGCCCTGTACGGACCCTCCGAAATCGACCCTCCTAAAACTCCTCTCTTTCCGCCGCTCTCCCTCCTCTCCCGTTGGGCCTACGCCCACGCCGATTTCGGCCCCTCCTCCGGCTATCGCTCCGCTACCGACGCCCGAAGACCACCTCGGTCTCCGGTCGTTGGCCGGCGAGAAAAAAATTGACGATCGAAAAATTCCATAAATATTCGCTTAAATCGAGGAGTTTAAGCCCTCACGATTTAGGTGGCGCGTCGTTCGACCAGTCGGAATACGCGTCGAGACGAGCCGCACAGAGTTCGAGCCGGGAAAAAAAATTCCTGTTCGAATTGGGGGAGTGAGGATTTTCTAAAGGTGAATTTTTGAGAAAAGTGGTCAAAATCGCCGAATCCGAAAGTGCGCGTTTCGCAGGTGAATTATTCGGCCAGATCGGCTGGTCGTAGGGAAAAACTGATGCGCGCACTTTGTAGGGCGTATGCGGGTTTCTTCTTTGAAAAATTGTCGAATCTTCGATATCTCCACTCTGGAAGGAGCTACGGACCCTCAAAGTCGGCCATTTCGACACTTTTTTTATTACTCTTTGGGGCGTAACTGACGCTCATTTTTAGCCACGGTCGCGAGATTCGGCAGAGTTGTGCCCGGATAGATTACGAATCGAGTCGTGTGCGACACTTTATACCCTCTTTCAATTTCCGTGTTAAAATTTTTAATTTTCCTGAAATCGCCTGTTTTCCGGGAGTTTTTCGAAAAACCTGAATTAGTCGGGGACCAGCGCACTTCCGGCCGGGGCTTATCGCCCCTCATTTTGAAGCTCCGAGTGTCGTGTTATACAGAAAATTCCGAAAACCCGGGATTTGTGTCCCTGGGCCGAGATAGGCCCTCTTGAAAAAAGGCTACTTTCGAAACGACCCCTTATTTCAGGGGGGCCTTGCTCCCCGGAATCGGGGCCAGGAAAGTTCGCATTCGAGCCGGTGACTCTCCAAAGACTGGCCTTTAACGACGTCATGCTATAAATGAGGAAAAAGTACTGCGAATGAGGTTCCGCGAGGCGAGAAGGAGAAATTTCGGGTTTTCCGAGAAACGACGTTTTTGGGGCTCGGAATGGCGGACTTATGGCCGCCCAGGGAGCCGACCGCTGGGCCGATCGGAGCGTACGGGGTACGGAATCGAATGAGACACTCTTCCGGACCGGACGAGACCTCGACCGTCCGGATCCGACGTCCTGGGCGAGAGCTACGATTTTTCGAAGGCGAAAAACGCTAACCTTTATTAGCGGGGGTATGGGGAACATTTTTACCTTCGCGAGATTCGAACGGCTAAAACCCCCCCTTTGGGCTATTCGAGGGGGGCAATCTCGCAGGGAGGCAAAGGCAGGGACCGTGGGAACGATATACCGGCCTCAGTCACCGAGAATTCCCCTTAGAAAAGCCACCAGACATTTTTAAAGGCGACATTATAGCTCTACAGGCTCGGAGGCCGTTAGGAAATGCGCTGCCGTACACACCCGGTATAGTGAGAAATGCGATCGCGAGTATGGCATTCTATTCTATAATTTAAAGCCACAAGCCCGTTTTACACCTGAATTAATCGGGCAGAACCGCTCGGTGGATTTTCGAGATCCGGGTACCGTTTTGTTCGTCATGGTCGCTTTTTGCTTTGAAAAATTGTCGGATTCGAGGTAGCTCCCTCTCCCGGCGAGATAAGCCCCTCCGAAATTTTTTATTCCCAGCCTCCCCCGCGACGCCTTAAATTCGCTATTTCTCTGCCCGTTCCGAGTATCGCTTTAACGACCGGGGGAAAAACTCTCGGATAGATACCCTTTCGTTCGACGCCTCAAACGCGAATAACCGCCCGCTCCCGTCCCGACAAATGACGATCGAACTCGAAAGTATACTTCTTCTTGCGACCCGCCAAACTCCCCTTCTACCGCCTCATTTTTTCTTTTCGAAGCGTCATTTTTCAGCTCGAGCGTACGGCCTAGGTAGCCACCGAGCCGATTTCCCCTACCGCACTCCGCCGCCCTGTACGGACCCTCCGAAATCGACCCTCCTAAAACTCCTCTCTTTCCGCCGCTCTCCCTCCTCTCCCGTTGGGCCTACGCCCACGCCGATTTCGGCCCCTCCTCCGGCTATCGCTCCGCTACCGACGCCCGAAGACCACCTTGGTCTCCGGTCGAAGGGCGAAGGGCGAGGTTAATGGAAATGTAATGAAATGTTAATATGTTTATCTAATGTATGTCGTTAGAGTTTAAGTATGTCGTCTAAATAAAGCTGCTTGCAGTAGCGAGAGGTTTTTTACTTTCAGACACTTTTTTAATATCAAAATTTATTTTAAGCTAATTGACTTTCAAAATTTTTTTATTTTCTGCATTTATAGTTATGTATTTGCATTATTATTGTTGATTTGTTTTGACTTTTTTCTATTATTAGTCTAGAACTATTAGTTTTGTAAAGACGTGTAATGCGCAGCCTACCAGATAATCAAAGAACTAAAACGACTTCTTTTCATTCTCTTATTTTTTCTTTTCATTTCATAACTTTCAATGTTTAATATTATTATTTATTAACGTCCATGTTTTGCAACTTAGGCTAATCGGGACGGGTTATCTACAGGTTACCACCCTTTTCTAGCCAGGGTGGGATTTTTCAATGTTTATTAATTGCAAAAACTTTTAATTCCTTATTTCACTTATGTTATATGTATTTATTTATTTGGAGCTTCGCAGCTATGGCGATGTTGGTTGGGGGTGGGGGGAACTGTATAAAATTAAAAAATAAAAAAAAAAACGAAACGAAACAAAATTAATTTAAACGCACATAAAACAACATAACAGAAATGTAACATGAAAAATAGAAAACTAACACGAAACAGAAATGGAACACAAAAAACAGGAATGGAACAGAAAACAGAAACAGATAAACAGAACTGAAACGAAAAACAGGACTGGAATGGATCACAGTACCAAATGGAAAAACAAAACACAGAAATGGAAATCAAAAACAAAGTGGAAAACAAAAACCAGAAATGGAACATTACTTACGTTTACTTAAGGCAATTGTTGACATTTAAATAGTCTTTTCCTACTTCCCCTTTTTACAAAAGTAAATTAAACGGTTTATTGTAATGGATATTTTTAAACGTAATGTACTTGGTAACGATTTCATAATATGTAAATTTAATTATACTTTTTATATCAATTTTTATTCTTATTATAAAGGTTTTCGTGAATATAGGTCATTCATTTTTCTTCAGGTCAATAGTACAACTTTTGTCATCTTCTTTCTTCTTGAATGACATGAAATAAATTATTTACCAACCGAATGGGGACCATTTCTCACAGATGAAATTTACAGATGTAACGTTAAGAATTACGAATCTGGAAAATACATGCATAATTAAAATTTTGAAATCATGATGGTGAAGCCCGAGTCGATTTACGGCGATCCCGAAGGGATCGCTGTGCCAGTTGTGGCGCTGCCGAAGGCAGCGCTTTATTAAGGGGGTCAAGGGGGCGTAGCCCCCTTGCTGGCGTGAGCTAGTTGTAGTTAATAAGGATATTAATGTTCTATTTTTAACAGACATGTCAGATGATGACATATGCGTTATTATACTCAGTGTAGGTAATTTTCAATTCATTTTAATAAATATGTATTTTGATATCACAAAAAATTTGGATGATGATTTAAGGAAAATAGATAATATATTAAGTCGATATCCTAATTATGGCATTCTTATCGCAGCTGATACCAACTGCAGATCACCTCTATGGTATGATCGCATTAGGAATGAAAGAGGTCGATGTTTAGAAAACTATATCCTATCTAAAAACTTATTCATAATAAACGAGAATGATCAAAAAACTACTTTCTCATCTAACAATGGGAAAAGTAATATTGATCTAACAATAACGAATGGTATTATGGCGAAATACGTACATGACTGGACTAACCATGATGATGAAAACTTTTCTGATCATTCCTTGCTAACATACTCATTACGCCTAACGTTTCCTAAAAAAATGTATCTTACAAATGAAAAAGCATACATAACTAAAAATGCTGACTGGATCATGTTTCAAAAGAAGCTGATATGTATAATAAAAAATACAATTTTCAATAATGATAACAATGATGAAACAATTGAAGAATCTTTGATTGGTTTACTTAATACAATTGGAATTAATCAAACTCTTTATAGATTTAACAAATGTTTAATCAAAACTTGCAATATTCTATTTCTGCGTCATAAAAAATTCAAGGCAGAGAAATCAGCACCTTGGTGGACTGACAAACTTACTGAGTTAAGACATACAACTAATAAATTAAGACGAAAATTCCAAAGGACCAGTGACCCTGAATTACGAAAGGAAAGACAGATTAATTATATTCAATCTAAATATATTTACGGTAAAATGATAAAAGAAGAAAAACTAAAATCTTGGAAAAGTTTCTGTGATCAAATTGATAAGACTAACCCTTGGACATGGATTTATAGATATACCACAGATAAATTGAAAACCAACATACAACTACGAACGATTCAGAAAAGTGACGGAACATTTACTACTGACACAAGAGAAACTATACAACAATTAATGACTACTTTCTTCATTGAAGACGACCCAAACACAGATTCTGACGTACACACTACAATGAGACGGAACAGTAATTTATTCCCTAATACAGAAAATGACCTACCTTTAACAGACATTGAAATAAGTAGTATTATTGAACAACTAAATCCAAACAAAGCAGCTGGTCAAGACTTAATAACAGTTGATATATTCCAAAAATATAATAATATTCCAAAAACTATTTGAAATTTTTCCAAAATTTATTACAACATTATACAAAAAATGTTATGATAACGGAATATTTCCTGATATATGGAAAATATCAAAAGTAATTCCAGTACCCAAAAATCCAAAAGATTTAGGAAATTCTACTTATCGACCGATTAGTATTATTCCAGTTGGAGGTAAAATACTAGAAAAAATTATTAATTCCAGGCTTTCTGTTCACCTAAACAGACATGCTCCTTTACACCCAAATCAATATGGATTCACACCCCAAACAAGTACTGTTGACGCACTATACAGAATTACTAATTTACTACGAACGAATCTAACAGGAAAGAAACATATTGTGATCGTTTCGATGGATTTTAAAGGTGCCTTCGATCACGCCTGGTGGCCTTCGATATTCGAATCATTACATAAACAAAAATGCCCACAAAATATTTACAAATTACTTAGAGACTATCTCAGTAATCGACTTGCATACATGACCCTTCAAAACACTACAGTACACACTTCTCAAAATAGAGGAACGCCACAGGGCTCAGCTTGCTCACCTCTACTGTGGAAAATCATTTTAGACAGTCTACTTAAAACAATACTACCAGAAGGAACTGAAATTATTGCATTTGCTGACGACATTTTACTTATGGTCATTGGAATAGACTTAATTCAAATCACCCAACTTACTAACGCTGTTTTGGTGCTAATCAATGAATGGGCTAAAAAACACAAACTCAAATTTAATTTAGAAAAAACATCATACACACTGTTTACAAGACAAAGACACACACCTACCTTAGACATTAAATTAAATGGAGTAACATTACAAGAAAAACATATCTTAAAATATCTTGGACTTCACATTGACAGAAAATTGAAATGGAACTATCACATTAATAACTTACAAACAAAACTGCTTTCAATAATAAATGGACTCTCGATGGCTGCTAGAGTGTCTTGGGGTCTTAAATCCGACGCTCTGACCACAATATACAAAGGGGCGATCGTTCCCATATTGACGTATGGAATTGAAATATGGGGCCATGCCTTGGTCGTGAAAAGAAATGTCAAAAAATTAGAAAGAGTGCAAAGGCTAATTGCGATAAAAATTGCTAAAGGATATCGTACTTTATCTTATGAGGCTTCATGTGTATTAGCAGACACTATGCCAATTTACATCAAAGCTGAGCAAATGATAAGGCAACATATGTTATTGAAATTGAATGAAATCCCACAAGACTTTACATTACAAAATATTACATCAAACGAAATAGAAAAAGACGTGAGACATACTTACTGGTTACACCCAAAGGACTACATTAGACCATTAGACAACTTAGACATAACGTGGACATATCATATATACACTGACGGAAGTAAAAACAAGGATGGCGTTGGGTGTGCGTACATTATTTTAAAAGACGGCAATATTATACAGAGAGGACAATACAGACTATCACCACTATGTACAAACAATCAAGCAGAAAACTTTGCAATTACTGAGGCACTCAAAACACTGTACGACATTTCAAGTGACAGAGAGACTAGTATAATCTATACGGACAGCAAAATTAACATAGACCGCATTTACAATAACGAAAACCATAACGAACAGACTGAACAGATCAGACGACTAATCACACTATGTAGACAGAAAAATGTAATAGTGGCCATAACATGGATAAAGGGACACTCCGGAAATTTAGGAAATGACACAGCAGACCAACTTGCAAATTCAGCTTCAAGAGACGAAACGATACCTATTACATACTCTAAACTGACTAAACAGACCATTAAAACTATTTTGATAAACGAATCTTATAAAAAATGAGACGAAAGATGGAAAAAAAACTCCTTAAGGACGACAATTACATAAGTACTTGCCAACTATTTACCAGAGACAAAAAATAACACTTAGCAATCCTAAACAAATACAATTTATATCAGGACATGGACCTACGAAGAGTTACTTGTACAAATTTAAACTAACAAACACAAATACATGTAAATGTGACAATGAGACTGAACAGACATATGACCACCTCTTATATGACTGTACATTACTTGACGGACCAAGAACAAAACTCATCAAGTATATTACTTTACAAAACGGAACTTGGCCGACGGACAAACCGAAACTTTTACTCAAATTCAACAGGGGATTTAATGTATTTATTCAAGATTTGGACACCATTTTGTAGATATACACCTATTGGTGTACACATATGTAATATTACATATGTTTTATTTTATTTTTTTACTTTATTTTTGTTTTTATTTAATTAATTTATTGTTGTATAATGTATACAATTATTATATAAGAAATATTATAATGTGCTGAAATGTGTGTAGTATCCAAAGGATGGAGCACACAACATTTAAATAAATTCCCACGTTAGAGGGATACTCTGCGTGGAAAACAGGGATGTATTAAACTTATTGAAATAATAAAAAATTCGTCGTTTAGAGAAAATTAGTCACCTCTTCAGAACAGTTCCCATTTTAAATACACGCATTTTATATCACAAATGTGGTTATTCCTTGGTAACTTATTACACAATATTTCAGTTCTTAATTTTAGCAGATTTCCCTTAAGGAAAATCAGCTATTGAGGTCGTACTCATGAAGCGATTTTCGAAAAGTTTCTTCAAATGTCCATCGATCCTACCCAGGAGATGACGAAAATGAAGCCCTTTCAAAATTATATATATATATTCAAATAAAGGGCTAGAACCGCCAATATAAATGATATTATTGTCATACCTCATACATTGGATCCATCAGCCAATGACGACGGTCTCCACCGAGAGGTATGACAATAATATATATATTTGTCTGTTAGCGCTCTAGCGGTCGCAATATTTGTTTGATTGTTACTAAACTGGATATTTTTATTAAAAAGACAGATCAAGCTCGTTAATGGCTGAAATGGGAGGAGAGGGTCTAGAGGGGGGAGTTTCGAAAATTCGAAATATCTTCGTTACCATACATCAGATAAAAAATTGTGTGTATACCAATCTTATTGCATATTAAATTTACTATAAATATTGTTCTATTCATTTATTCTCTATCTTGAACATTAACCGAGATATTTTCATTTTTATTAAATGTGGGCCGCTAACGGACGAGTGAGTTTCCCGCCAAAAGCTAGTTCAGCCGTTACTGTTCGGCACTCGTATGGAGATTTCTCTATTGTATAACTTCACGTGGGAAATCTGCATTGTTTGCGCAGACCCTGCGTGACGGACTTTATATTTTAAATGGTTTTTCACCCTTATATACACACAAAACATTTTTTTTTTTTCATTTTGACTTTGAATCAAAATTATGAACTTTAATGCTAAACATTTGTTCAAAAATTTCATTAAGTATCCAGATAATTTTAAACAAAAAAAATGTTACTAAAATAGTAGATAGTTTATTTTCTGATGTTAATAAAGGATGTTTATAAAAATATTTAATTCAGAATTGAGATATTGTAAAATAAGTAACATAGGACTGATGTTGACTGTATTATATGGATTCTAAGAACCGTTAAATTAACTATATATAAAAGTAATTTAATCTGACTTTTATCACTTCCTAAGAATCTATCTAATAAATTCCAATAATTTTCGTTTGAAGTGAATGAGTTCAAGAATGGTGGATTGTCAAAGCTTAATAATACCATTATGTCTCAAGTTATTCAGGATTCTAAACCATCGTATCAGGAATGTATTTCAGGGCAGAATGAAATTCTCAACAAAAGGGCGGTAGGCTTTAACAGATTTCCATTCAGGGGAATAAACCATTCAGGTTGTACTTTTGAAGCGATTTTCTAAAAACTCTCTTCACAAGTCCATTGGAGATGACGATGGGGCCTGTTCAAATATTGATGTCTAACTAAAGATCTAGCTCGTTTACTGCTGACATCAGAGAAGAACGAGTGGGTTCACGGAGAAGAAAAGTGAAAATAAGTAACGCCTCCCTTATTATGAGTTTTATGAAATATAGCTTACATAACCAATTGAATTGGGCTGAAATGTAAAAAAATCCGTCACGAAGGTCCTAACTAAGCAGATTTCCCTTGTAAAGTTATACAATAGAGAAATCACCATACGAGAGCTGAAACGTTATGGAAACGGCGGAACTAGCTTTTGGCGGGAAACTCACTATCATCCGTTATCGGCCCAAATTTAATAAAAATGTAAATATCTCGGTTAAAATTCTAGATAGAGAATAAATGTATACAACAATATTTATAGTAAATGTCATTTGCAATAAGACTGATTCTATACAATTTTCGATCCGACGTATAGTTACGGAGATATTTCGAGTATTCGAAAATCCCCCCTTCCGCTGGTCTGATTTCAGCCATTAACCAACATGATCTGTCTTTTTACATAAAACGTTTAAACATCGAGATTGGTAACGATCAAGCAAAAATTGCGACCGCTAGAGCGTTAACAGACAAATATATATAGATGTACATATATATAATTTTGAACGGACCTCATTTTCGTCATCTTCCTGGTTGGGATCGGTGGACATTTGAAGAAAAATTTCAAAAATCGCGTCATGAGTACGACCTCAATAGCTCATTTCCCTCAAGGGAAATCTGCTAAAAGCTTTATCCCATGAATTGAGGACTATTTAAACTGTATAAACACACCAGCTGACTGCTGAACTACCCAAATCCTCAAAGGGCACAGAAATACAAAAACGTACTATCACAGATTTAAAATTATCATTATAAGCACATAGCTCTGTGATAGTACTGATATTATTATAATGGAGATTATTCAATATTTTAGTTTTAGTAGATTTCCCTTAAGAGATTAATCAGCTATTGAGGTCATATTCTTGACGCGAGTTTTGAAAAATTTCTTCAAATGTCCATCGATCCTACCCAGGAGATGACGAAAATGCGGTCCGTTCAAAATTTTTTATATATATATATATATTTGATATATATATATATATATATATATATATATATATATATATATATATTTGTCTGTTAACGCTCTAGCGGTCCTAATTTTTTTTGTCTGATCGTTACCAACTTCATATTTAATCGTTTTATGTAAAATGAAAGATCATGTTCGCTAATGGCTGAAATCGTACCAGTGGATGGGGGGTTTAGAGGGGGGATTTTTGAAAATTCGAAATATCTCCGTTATTATGCGTTGGACCGAAAAAGTGTATAGAATCAATCTTATTGCAAATTAAATGTTCTATACATTTATTCTGTATCTTGAATATTAACCGAGATTTTTTTCTTCGAGCGCCTGACTCACTATACATCTCATGTCCAGCTTTAAAGTTCCCGAGCTTTAAAGAGTCCCGACTGCATGGCTTTTTAGGAAAATGGAGAACAGACGTTGGAAGATCGGTAGCGCATTCCGGAAGCTAGGAAAATCTGCTTAGTCTGCAGCCCCTGCGCCAGTAATAATTATAGCTACATAGTTCATGGCGACAAGTTGTAATTGGCTCCACTCTGTTTTGGGAAATTCCAATAGCTAGACGAGTGAGTTGAATCACTGCTACTGGTAAAAGAAAAATAAATCCTCCACAAACTTATAGATGATGTCATTTTAACAGAATCCCCTTTAGGGAATTCAGCTCATGATGCGATTTTCGAAACTGTTCTTCAAATGTCCATCGATACTATCTTGGAGATGACGAAAATGAAGTCCGTTCAAAACTGTTTATGTGCTTTATAACTTTTATTTAAAAAGAAAGATCAAGTTCGTTAACGGCTAAAATCGGACCAGTGGGAAGAGGGGGGGGGGGTTTAGAGTAATTTCAAAAAATCGAAATATCTCTGTTCCTATACGTCGGATTAAAAAATATATTACAAATTATTCTGATTCATTTCAAATTACTCCACTCGCTTTAGTAAATAGTTTTCAATAAAATTAATATGTTATATTCAGATATATTTCATTAATTGTTCATGTTTCCGGTCTAGAATAATTTTATCTATTTCGCTGCCCCGTTTGTTAAAAATTCAGAAGCTTTCCGTTGTAGATATTGTTAACTTTTAAATTGACTAAATGATTTCTTATTACCGTTTGTATTTATTCCCTTAACATTCGAGGTAGTGTAACCAGTTTGTAGATTTATCTGTTTTAAATCTTCCCGTGGGAAATCTGTTTATTTTCCCCTGCTTGGCGGAATTTTTATCATAAGACGAATTTATAACATTGCTGAATATTGAAAGTCTTTTAAATTTATCAGTTGTAAATCTTCCCGTGGGAAATCTGTGTAGCTTACGCAACCCCTGCGTGGCGTAATTTTTATCATAAGACGGATTTTTAAAAGTCTTTTAAATTTATAGTTACAAAAAAAATTGACTATTTAAAAATGTAACATGAAAAAGAAAATATATATTGTAATAAGTTAAAACCTTTTTATAAGAATAATTACTTTGGCCAATATTAGTAATTCTTTAGTCACATCAAACTATGTTTAAAAGATACTAAAATTATGGGTTGGGTCCTGCAAGGACCATAGTTCATGATAGTATATTTGAGGAGAAGGCAAGTTGGAGTATTGAGCTCCTTGATACATGGCTATCATTGCAACATGGCTAATTTATGGATATCATGGATCTCTAACTATGCATCATTCCTATATTGATTAGTCTCGCGTATCTTGAGTATGTATTGGCAAACGCTTCAAGATTATAGGTTATAATCTTTTGAAAGTAATTAATGTGTCAGTTATAACAGCTATAGAGGAGAAAAAAAAAGATCTTCGAATTTTCATTGGAAGAAAGTAAAAGTCTTTTGAAAACCATATATATATATATATATATATATATATATATATATATATATATATATATATATATATATATAAATATATATATATATATATATATATATGTGTGTGTGTGTGTGTGTGTGTGTGTTTACAATTATATTGATCTATTAACACTCTAGTGGTCGTAAGTTTTGTTTGATTGTTAGCAAAATCCACATTTAAAAGTTTTTTAAAAAATGAAGATCAAATTCGTTAATAACTTAACCTTTCGATGGTAACAGGGGTAATGCGTCACCACAGGTAGATTTATTTTTTTATGTTTTCTTGGTTGACGGGGTAGGGCAAACCTCAGTCACTTCCTAATCTCACTTCGGGTTAATACTGTTCGATTGAGAGTGTTGGCTCCTGTGTCAGAGCCTGTTTACTTGATTTATCAGGAGATTGGGGTGACTAGTAACCTCTGTTACCTGTCTCGGTTGCCGAATTTTTTTTAACATTTATTTGCATAGAGTTGATTCCTGCGATGTTAATGACCCAAATTTTGCCGCATTTGTGAAAGAGTTTCTACAGAAAGAAAGCAATGTAGTTTCTGGTGACGATTCAAGTGGTGAAGAAGATATCCTACAGCAAGAAAGTGATATTGATGACTCAATAGAAGGATACTCTTCAGAAGAGTTGGAAGAAACGACATCGTTTTTGGACACTGTAAAAGGTAAAAATGGTCATGTATGGTCATTGAAACCACCTAAACCAACCAGAACACAAGCCCATAATATTGTAAAAATCCCTAGAGTAAAACCCTTCAAACATCACATCTGAACTTGATGCCCTAAACTTACTTATTGACCCAACTATAGTTCAAAGAAATGTTCAATTTACTAACCTGGAATTATGTATTCGTTGTGAAAATTACATCTATGCACACGCGAAAATGAGAAAAAAAGTGAAAACTGCCTCAGGAAATGCGGAAAACCTACGTGCAGCGAGCATCGCAAGTAAGTTTGTAGCAACTGCTTCAATTAGTGATTTTTCAATCTAATTTTCATTTTTCAGTTGTCGATTGTATTAATAATAATTTAATATAAATGTTATAATGTAAATAAATCATTGTATTAACATTAATCTCTTTTATTGATTAAATAATCCCTTGGGGTGTCTCGTCACCCCATGTTACCGTTCTAAGGTGTCAAAATATTGTTACCAGCGGAAGGTTAAATTTGACCTGGAAAACGGATTTTAAACCTGATATTTAATAAAAATTGTTAAATAATGAATCTTGTTGTTTGCATTTTTTGTGTTATTCGATTATTAAATGGGTTATATATATATATATATATATATATATATATATACTAGCTCAGATACCCGGCTTCGCCCGGGAATTGATTTGAGGCTGGATTGTGATGGTATTTTTTGGCAAGGCTTTACTTTGCACAATATTTTAACATTTACCCGTCCCAGTGTTTAGGGCTAATACCCGTCGTTTCTGTGGATTTGTTAATAAAATTTGTAAATTTAGGCCTCCCTTATAACCCCCACTCCTGCCCGTTCCTAGAAATGTTAGTACGGCTTGTTATAATGAAAGCGTTAGTGCTAATACATATACCGAGTGTTTTATTTAGTTAGGTTGAGTCTTTTGTGCCAAATAAAATTGTTGACTCCAGCTATAGGGTTTAGCGTATATCTCGTTTATAATTCAGTATACGAAAAAAGTGTATATAACAAAAGTTTCTCTAAATAACAAAATAAACAACTTTTGTTATGTACATATTTGCCGAAAAAAGAATAGATAACGAAATACCGCTATTTTTAAATACAGGCCACCCTTACAACCCCCACTCCTGCCCGTCCCTAGAAATGTTGGTATGGCTTGTTATAATGAAAGCGTTAGTGCTAATACACATACCGAGTTTTATTTATTTCGGTTTGGTCTTTTGTCCCAAATAAAATTGTTCACTTCCGCTATAGGTTTTAGCGTATATCTCGTTTATAATTCGGTATACGAAAAAAGTTTATATAACAAAAGTTACTCTAAATAACAAAATAAACAACTTTTGTCATGTCCATATTTGCCCAAAAAACTAATAGGAAAACGAAATATCGATATTTGTAATTTATGGCTTCCCTCATAACCCCCACTCCTGTTCATCTCAGAGGATATTAATATAGCCTAAAGTCTAAGTTGGGTTAGTAGTAATATACATACCAAGTTTCATAAAATTCGGTTCAGCCGTTTATGCGTGAAAAGGTAACAAACAAACAAACAAACAAACAAATAAACAAACAAACAAACAAACAGACACCAAAGAAACAAAATGCAGTTATGGTGTCTATGACATGTGAAACGAAAAGTTATCGTGAAATTTCGCGAAAAAAATCAATGTACAGACAGAGGTTACAATTTTATATATATATAGATATATATATATATATATATATATATATATATATATATATATATATATATATATAATATGAGCAGCTTAGCTTTCAAAGTGTTGTTTGAATGCAGTTCTTACTGAAGGAGAAATTGAGAAAAGACAAACTCCACGTCTTAACATAAAAACACCTTTGTCTTTCCACACAAAGGAAACTCCTTTGAGGAATGCCATTTTTCATTATACGGGTATGCGTTAACAATGGAATCCACAAGTCTTCATAATCTAAGTGCAGATTTTTTTTATTTGAGTATCCAATGAAACTTTATTTTTACGGCGACGTCTATGCAAAATTAATCCTTCATCTCAATGCATTAATTATAATAATTTTTCTAATAGGCATTCAGGTATAATAAATTAATGGTGAATAAACTGGAAACGCAAGGACTGAGTTTTTTATTAGATGGGTCCTGAAAAAAGGAGTTAGAATAAATCATCTCCAAAGAAATAGGAGAAGAGAATTTTCCTCAGGTTCATTTAATCGATAAAATGGTATAAGGATTCTCGGGTCTCGTTAATAGCGAATGAGTGCTGTATGTTGTCGACCAAGGCTTTTTCTAGACGGGATCAAAGGCCTTTTGATCTTACCGCCAAGGGACTAAAATTCTGGGGTTTTCAAAATAAAGGTCTTCATATTTCGCTACCGAATCTTTGAAGTTCACATATCGCACTTATAATACAATTATTTTTGAAAAACCAATGATCATAGCAGATTTCCCATAAGGGAATCAGGGATTTAGATTGCACCCGATTTTCGAAAATGTCTTCACGCATTTTATATCACAAATGTGCTTATTCCTAGGTAACGTATTTTACAATATTTCAGTTCTTAATTTTAGCAGATTTCCCTTAAGGGAAATCAGCTTTTGAGGTCGTACTCATGACGCTATTTTCGAAAAATGTCTTCAAATGTCCATCGATCCAGGGATATGACGAAAATGAGGCCCATTAAAAAATACACACACACACACAAACACGCACACACACACACACATATATATTTGTCTGTTAACGGTTTTTGTTGTTACCACGATAAGATTTCTTCAAATTTTTTTCGATCCTACCTAGTTGAAGACAAAAAGTCCGTTACATAAGGGCTGGTACGTACATCATGTATTTGCGTTTATCCCAAAACGTAAAAGTTCAATGAGAACAATATTTGGTATTTAGGTATCAAATAAAGTATCAGATATAACAGCTTATTGTTATCATGACATGAGTAGGAAAGGGGGTTTACTGAAGACCAAAAACAAATGCAAATATCTCGGTTCGTAATAAAGATATTGAAAAAACGTAAATAACGTTTATAAAATATTTCATTTGCAATATGACTGGTTCTATACAATTTTTCGATCCGACTCATAATAACGACGCTATTAGGAATTTTCAAAATTTCTCCACTTCAACCCCCCCCCCCTGGGGGGGGGGGTGCTGGGGGGGGGGGGGGTGGGGGGGGGGGGGGGTGGGGGGGGGGGGGGGTGGGGGGGGGGGGGGGTGGGGGGGGGGGGGGGTGGGGGGGGGGGGGGGTGGGGGGGGGGGGGGGTGGGGGGGGGGGGGGGTGGGGGGGGGGGGGGGTGGGGGGGGGGGGGGGTGGGGGGGGGGGGGGGTGGGGGGGGGGGGGGGTGGGGGGGGGGGGGGGTGGGGGGGGGGGGGGGTGGGGGGGGGGGGGGGTGGGGGGGGGGGGGGGTGGGGGGGGGGGGGGGTGGGGGGGGGGGGGGGTGGGGGGGGGGGGGGGTGGGGGGGGGGGGGGGTGGGGGGGGGGGGGGGTGGGGGGGGGGGGGGGTGGGGGGGGGGGGGGGTGGGGGGGGGGGGGGGTGGGGGGGGGGGGGGGTGGGGGGGGGGGGGGGTGGGGGGGGGGGGGGGTGGGGGGGGGGGGGGGTGGGGGGGGGGGGGGGTGGGGGGGGGGGGGGGTGGGGGGGATATAATTCTACTTAATTTTTACAGATCTCCGAAAAGAACCAAGGATTCCCCGTGATGAGGTACTGATGATGGAGTGTATCCTCTGTTACTTTGAAAAATATCTGTCAAGGGACGAGTCCTTCTTTTTTTACCTGACACCTGTACTGTCCAGCACATCAAAAAATGGCTTTCACTCACTCTCTTAACTTAAGGAATGGTGACCATTTTGCTTATATTTTTGACTTCGTCCTACTGTCTCCTATGAGGCCAACGTTTTTCCATTTTATCTTTACGTACGGTTCATAAGATTTGGTTGATAACAGTTCTACAGCCTTATTTCCTCCTTTATCACCGATGTTAACCTATTTAGTGATTATTCTCAATGTCTTATTCAGATAATACACTTCATCAGTGCAAAAAACTGGTCTGAACCAAGTATTCCTTACGACTCAGGATTCCACATGTGTCAAGTGGCAAGACATCTTCTTCCTGTCGTGAGTTCCGAGTTAAAAGGGAAATGATATTCATAAGAAAGCTCTGAAAACTCATTTTCGCTAAGGGGCAAATCCTGTGGGAGAAACATTATTTTTTATAGTTTCTCAACAGTGATCTTCTACATTCACTATCCAGCCACCCAAAATGATACGAGAATTGTATAATAAAGTCCGTCACGCAGAGGTTGCGTAAACTAAGCAGATTTCCCTCGGGAAGTTTAGTAATAGATAAATATACATACTGCTAACACAACGTCACCGTGAATAAATACAAACGGAAATAAGAAATGTTTCATCCAATTTCAATAACCTGCCAACAGGAAGCGTTAGGTTAGAAATGTAAACAAACGGGCCGGGCCGGCTCACACCGGAAAGAAAAACAATTACTGAAATATATCAGAACATAACACATTATTTTATTGAGAACTATTTACTATACCTAGTACTGTGATTAATAATGAGTCAGAATAATTGTTATCTCAATCAATAAAATTTTAGTAGTCCAAAACTTTAAGATGGCCCCCCCCCATCTTAAAGTTTTGGACTACTAAAATTTCACCAGGGCATATTTGCATGTATCTCGTATAATAAAGGTCTCTTGAATACAATTGTTGGTATTTAAACTTCCAATAATGTGATTTATTATGTAGCAGAGTATTGTTTACGTAACATGAGTAGAAGTGGCGGTTTGCTAAAAACTGAAAAATGCAAATATCTCGGTTAATATTCAAGATAGAGAATAAACGTATATGACAATATTTATAGTAAATTTAATTTGCAATAAGATTAGTTATATACAATTTTTCGATCCGATGCATAATAACGGAGATATTTGGAATTTTCGAAAATCCCCCCCCCTTTAAACCCCCCCCCTCCCTCTGGTCCGATTTCAGCCATTAACGAACTTGATCTGTCATTTTACATAAAACGGCTAAATATCGAGTTTCGTAACGATTAAACAAAAATTGCGACCGCTAGAGCGGTAACAGACAAATATATATATATATATATATATATATACACAGTTTTGAACGGACCTCATTTTCGTCATCTATTAGGTAGGATCGATGGACATTTGAGGAAAAATTTCGAAAATTCCGTCATGAGTACAACCCCAATAGCTGATTTCCCTCAAGGGAAATCTGCTAAAAACAGAACTCTATGTGACAAGAAGAAAATAGAACTTCATTGTCTTTCCTTTCGCCGATGTCGTATTTTCATCGATATAATGTTTTCTGAGGAGGTATTGTATGAACTCCCGAAACAATGAATAACGGGCGCCATTAATAGGAGCGTAGATGCAAGCTTGGGCAAAGTGGAATCAACAGGTGAAACTTCACATTAACTGATAACACGTGACACAATTCCATTATTGTGGTTCGCTTTGATCAGAACTTCACAAATAAAACTCCACCCTTTATTCCTCTACCCTCATCCAACATTTCCCTTTGCAATATTCCCAGGTCCTTTATCAAATGAACACGCTTTCTGTGTTTCCCCGCAAGATCAAATACTAAGTGACAATGCATTTAACGGTCTATGGAACGAAATAAACACAACAGTACATTCTATTGATATACAAAATAACAGTAGTATAAGGGGAGTGTTCGGGTAAGGCCCAAGACAAACTTTTTTAAACTACGTCAAAATAGGTTTAACATTCTCATCCAATTTAAAGTTATATTTACCGTACTATAGGGGAATAACCTGATTAGTATTTCAGGGACAAAAAACATCAAATGTTGAGTGCCCAGAGTTTAACAAGATTGGTTTTATAACATTATGAGATCCGTCTAATAAACTCCAACCCTCTAAACCCCCAAAAGTCCGTCACTCAGGGGCTGCGTAAACTAAGCAGATTTCCCACGTGAAGTTTTACAATAGAGAAATCCGCCTAATAACAGCTGTAGTAGTAAGATACCTCTAAACCTATTCACGAGGGACGACTAGTTACGAAAACGGCCGCCAGAGCTCACGGCGGAAAGTCCGAACAGCCATTGCTGCCGAGCACATGCAGAATACAAATGCAAATATCTCAGTTAATATTCAAGATAGAGAAAGAAGTATAGAACAGTATTATTAGTACATTTAATTTTCAATAAGATAGATTCTGTAATATTTTTCGATCCGACGTATAGTAACGGAGATATTTCGAATTTTCGAAAATCCTCCCCTCTAAACCCCCCTCCCACTGGCCCGATTTCAGCCATTAACGAACTTGATCTTTCTTTTTACATAAAACGACTAAATATCGAGTTTGGTAACGATAAAACAAAAATTGCGACCGCTAGAGCGGTAACAGATATATATATATATATATATATATATATATATATATATATATATATATATATATATATATTTATATTTGTCTCTTACAACTCTACCTGTCGCAATTCTTGTTTAATCTTTACCAAACTCAATATTTAATCTCTTGATGTAAAAAGAAAGATCAAGTTTGTTAACGGCTGAAATCCGACAACTAAGAATGGGGGTTCAGAGGGGTGAAATGACGAAAATTCTTAATATCTCCGTTATTATGCGTCGGATCAAATAATTGTATAGAACCAATCATATTGCAAACGTTATTTTCTAAAATTGTTGTTATATAGGTTTTTACGCTAATTCCATGTTTAGAGGAGTTATTTATTTTTGAAGTGTGTGCGGATAACGGACTTGAAGAGTTCGGCTATTGTGCGATTCTGCTGAAAGTTAGTTCGGCCGTTTCCATAACTGTTCGGCTCCCGCCAAATTGGTGTTACCAGTATTTATTCGACATTAATTAATGCTCCAATACGGTGGTCCAAATTAAGATTCCATTAAATTACAACCAATGTATGCCCTATTACGATATTCCTGATATTGACTAGGCATGTAATTGAGACCTCTCGTAACACTACTACTAGAAATTGGGAGAGACCTACACTACTATTGACATCAATAATAATGATGCTTGCTCTTTGTAATATTAATCACCGCGAAACAATTTCTATTAATCATCTCTCTAAGCCCCTTTCCGATCAATAACATCAAGTATTAATGACTTCCAGGCAGTTTGATCCGCTTAGCATAGATTGTCCAAAATTACTGTAAAATTTAATTGCATGTCAAACATGTGTTCAATAGCAAACGTGGCCTTAGAAATCAGCAGTTGAGGTTATTCTCATTTCGAAAAATGTCTTCAAATTTCCATTGAACCTACCTGGAAGTACACGACGAAAATGTGCCATGCCAAATATTGTTCTCAAGAGACCTTTATTATACGATATACATGCAAATGTGTTCTGGTGACCCCCCCCCCTCGTCTTATGTTTTTGGACTACTTAAATTTGATTGATTGAGATGAAAATTATTATGGTTCATTATAAATTACAGAACTAGATAGTAAATAGTTTTCAGTCAAGTTAATAAGTGATATTCTGATATATTTTAGTAATTGCTTTTCATTCCGGTTAGAATTTGGCTGAATTTCTTGTTTACATTTCAGACGCTTCCCGTCAGGAGGTTTCTTATTATCGTTTGTATTTATTCTCGGTGGTGTTGTGTTACCAGAATGTAGATTTATCTATTGTTAAACTTCAGGCAGGAAATTTGCTTAGCTACGCAGCGTGACGGAAGTTTATTTGATTCTGACTTAGTGAGAAATCCGATATAATTTTCAACAGTTTTAAATAATATAAATGTACTGGTATATATGAAAATATTATTTTTTTTATAAAAACCGTTTTAAATTGTTATTATTACTAGTCTAATGTTTATTTGTTGTCTTTATTACGTGTATTTAATGTTTATTTTATTGTGTTTAATTTTTTTATTTTTAAGTTCAGTTTTTGTTATTTTTCTATAGTTTTGTTTTTATTCAACATTGTTAAACTTTGGCAATAAATAAAAAATAAATAAATATGCATATTGTTCCTGTAAGAATCCTTCTCTTGAGAAGCATTGCTCGAAGTAACATCAGTCACTGGATAAATAAGTAGGAAATGTATTTGGAATGACCAACTGATTCAGCTCTTCTCCGTACAAAGAGCATTATTTAGCAATGACCGAAACATTTAGTAGCAAAGGACAAAGACAATACGAATTAACCAATGAATAATTAACTGCTATTTTGAAACTTTTATTGGAACCCAGTGGTCATGCGGTAAGGGGCAAATTATTTCAAATTTATAAATCGCTAGAACATATGTAAGGCACACATTTTCTCAAGTTTTTAAAACGCCTTCTTGTCGTGAAATAAATTTTTAAATCATCAAAACAATAGTTTTTATAATATAAAGCACTCCAAAATGGTTGCTTCCATTGCTAACAGCAACTTCGTTCAATTTGAACTTCTGTTGCGCGGATACTGATAGAGAATTCAATTGAAAGAAGGAAATTGTTAC
The DNA here is from genome assembly GCA_019009955.1 of Riptortus pedestris. NCBI lineage: Eukaryota > Metazoa > Arthropoda > Insecta > Hemiptera > Alydidae > Riptortus > Riptortus pedestris. Next base: position 126,942,075 of record CM032232.1, on the reverse strand, counting down.
AAGAAATTCCATTTAGTTTAGAAGGAAGAATATTCCGATTGGATTCCAATTTCCTATTGGAATCCAATTTTTTTTTTTTTCAAATCTATAGGTACAACCATACGCCCAGTGTCGTACTGCGAGTATTACGTAAATATTTCCCACAGAGTTTATCATGTTCAATTCCAGATCAACTTCTTTTATGAAATTGACAAGACAATCCAAAGCCAGTACTGTCAAAGACTTGTCATATCCCAGTAGGTATATTGGGCGAAGTGAAAATACAGTTTCTTCAAAACATTATTTCAACAAGTATATTTAACGAAGAATATCCTAAATAAATTACAATTTCTATGCTATAGGTTTAGGATTGGATCAGGGTTTATTTGGGCAATCGACTGCTGGGATATTACTCAACACAGTTATACAATTATTTATTTTGGCAATATTCATTATTTGCCATAATTCACTCTGAATTTTCTGCCGTATTACTAGTCGTAACTGTGCCAGGAAAAGGGAGGGTTTAGAGAGAGATAAAACAATATCAAAATACCTTTATTTCCTGTTGAATTGAAAATAGTTGAATTATAAGTCTTTTAGAACGGTATTTTATTAAGCGATTAACTTTAGAATTCGTTTTTTCATCTTTTAGTTAATCTTCTTGCTCATGATATTACTCACTTTCAGCAGTTATATCACTAATCATCTCTTGTCCAACTCCAAAATTGGGTTGTGCTTACATACCATTCTTAGTACTCCTGGTATATTATTATTATTATTAATTAACGTCCACTTTTTGCAACTTAGGCTAAAAATGGGACGGGTTATCTACAGGTTACCACCCTTTTCTAGCCAGGGTGGTATTTTAGGATGTTATTTAATGAATTTCGTCACTAAATAATTTCCTTTGCCTAGGCAAGAATCGAACTCGCCACTCTAGGTTTACCATGTGAGATAAAGGTCAACGCTTTAACTCGCATGGCTAACCTGAGCCCCTGGTATAGAAAATCGAATTTGTGATTAAACAGGGTGCGACAGCATAACTTCCTTTTAGCAGATTTTCCTCTAAGGGAAATCAGCTATTGAGGTTGTACTCTTGATGAAATTGTCTAAAAATTTCTTCAAATGTCCATCGAACCTAACTAGGAAGTGAGAAAGAGAATGAGGTCCTATCAAAATATATGTCTGCGTGTGTGTGTGTGTGTGTGTGTGTGTGTGTGTGTGTGTGTGTGTGTGTGTGTGTTTCTGTGTGTCTGTGTGTGTGTGTGTGTGTGTGTGTGTGTGTGTGTGTGTGTGTGTGTGTGTGTGTCTGTGTGTGTGTCTTTAGCTCTCTAGTGGCAATTTTTGTCTGATCGATTTCAAACAATATTTAAATATTTTATGTAAAAATGAAGAACAAGATCGTTAAGGGATCAAGTTGGATTAGGGGGGGGGGGTTAGGGGGGAATTTCAAAAAATCCGAATATCCCCGTTATTATGCGTCGGATCGAACATTTGTATAGAATCAATGTTATCACAAATGCAATGTTCTCTAAATGTTATGTACGTTTTTTTTTTTTTTTTTCATTATCTCGATCATTAACCGAGATATTTGTATTTTTTTAGTTTTTGGCCTTTAGTAAACCCCCACTCCTACTCATGTGATATTAAAAATGTGCTGTTATATTATGAAGCAAATTATTAGAAGCCTTAATACCATATATTTTTCTCGTTTTACATTTTGAGATAAATACAAATGCGTGACGCACGTGGGAAATCTGCTTGGTTTCCACCAGCCTCTGCGTGACGGACTTTTGTTTAAAAGTCGGTTGATGTAGCCTTCGAGTGGTGGGACAATAAAATTGTGTCCCGACACAATTCAGCCTCCATTTTGCGTTGGAACAATGAGGAACGTGCGTATGACTTTTCGAGCAGATGTTCAGTGAAAGCATTACAGGGCGATTTGTTCTATGGTTTTTTTTTGAAATTACATTTTTATGTAAACAGTCCAAGGACCTTACAAGATTTGAAGACTAACGTCCACGATGAAATTGTCAACATACCGCCTCGTATATGGCCACGACTCTTGACAAATGCAAGAAATCGGTTTACAGAGTGAATGGTCAATGGGGGACGTCAACTACTTGATTTGAAAGTAGCTAAAACAAAATTTTATGTATGTGCTTATATTATTATATTATCAAGAAAAAATTTAAAGTTTACCATTTATTAACGTTTTATTCCAGAAGCTTTTTGGACTTTTTTTTTATCCATTGACCTCGTAAATAGATGAGTTCCCTAAGAAAATATTTGCGAAAACGAGATTCAGCAAGTGATTAATAATAATTAAATTTAAGGACCTAATCAGGATTAAGGATTTTTTAAGTCTTTTTCGTTTACTCTGTCCTGGTGGCTGAAATAATGAGTAGATAATATAGAATCCGATAGTTTAGAATTAAGCGAGTAGTTAGAAGGGTAAGAATTTCTAACCCCCTCCCCCTAGATAGGGGATATCCCATTTAAGCTTATCCCTGTTTATGAGAAGCCGATAAAACTCACAAACAATCCTTAGTTGGTGAGAGGGGCTTATCTAGACCCAGGCCAGCAGTAAATGCGCCTCTCATGGCCGGCTAACTCCCAAGTTATTTATGTAGGCCGGACGATGAGGGCCGAAATTAGCTCCACTGCCTAATGCCACCTGTTCGATTGAATACAGTGATATCACTATCATTGTTTATCAGTCAAATAATTCGATAGACAACGGTATTGTTGATAAGGTTTATTATCTGAGCTGCACGACCTATGTTCACGCTACGCTCGCTACATAATTAGAATGTTAACATGTGTATGTGTGTTAAATGTTTGCTGAGCTCTTTATGAACTCTTTGGAATATGTGTAATGCAAATATTTCATCCTTTGTTTTAGTCTAGTTTAGGAAACTGAAGGTTTCCGCCCCACCCCCTTTAGATACATATCCCATTTTATTTATCAATTTATTTATTTATATTTTATTTTGTTTAATAATTGTTATTTGATTTCCCTATTATCCAACGTGGCTCTTTTTCCTTTTTTTATATTCTCACCTATCAGTTTTTGTAATTAATTTTGAATTTTATCTTTTGATTGTTCCTTTATTATGTTCAATTTTTCTTTATTGTTCGATTTCTGTTTTTAGCATATTTCCCTCAAGGAAATTCAATTATTGAGGTCGTACTCGTGCCGCGAGTTGCGAAAAATTTCTTCAAATGTCCATCGATCCAGGTAAGGAAGGTAAGGTAAGGTTACAAGAAGCCTCCACCTGCCGGGTAGCCGAGTAGTGACGGAAATGGCCGACCTAATCCGAACTATACCCGACCACAGACTTCATAAAAATGCAAATATCTCGGTTAATATTCAAGATAGAGAATAAATGTATACAACAATATTTATAGTAAATTTAATTTGCAATAAGATTGGTTTTATACAATTTTTCGATCCGATGTTTAATAACGGAGATATTTTGAATTTTCGAAAATCCCCCTCTAAACCCTCTCCCTCTAGTCCGATTTTAGCCATTAACGAACTTGATCTGTCTTTTTACATAAAACGGTTAAATATCGAGTTTCGTAACGATCAAACACAAATTGCGACCGCTAGAGCATTAACAGACAAATATATATATATATATATATATATATATATATATATATATATATATATATATATATTAGTCAATGAGAACATAATTTGATATTTAGTTTTTAATAAAGTGCTTGATAATGTAACAGATTATTTTTAATATCAGTAGATGTAGGGACAATAAGATTGTTTCTATACAATTTTTCGATCCGATGCATAATAACGGAGATATTTTGAATTTTCGAAAATCCCCCCTCTAACCCCCCCCCCTTCCTCTAGTCCTATTTCACTATTAACGAACTTGAACTTTTTTTTTTACTTGAAACGATTATATATCAAGTTTGGTAACAGACAAATATATATATGTATATTTACAATTTTGAACGTTCCTCATTTTCGTCATCTACTAGGCAGGATCGATTGACATTTGAGAAAAAAATTCGACAATCGCGTCATGAGCACGACCTCAATAGCTGATTTCCCTCGAAGGATATCTGCTAAAAGGTCAGACACGTGGCTTCTCATTTCACCATTATATTATCTAAGTAGAAATCCGATGAGTAGAAGTGGGCATTTACCGAAGGATGAAAACCAGAAAGTACGAATGACTCGTTTAATATTTGAGTCAAGAGGGCATGTAGAGAACAACAGCTGTACAGCATCAATTGTACAGCGGGATTGCTTCAATAATTATGAATTTCGGTGTGTCCGCCCCCCTTTAATCCCCTATTCCGTCTGCGATTTCAGCCATGAACACAATATGATCTTCAGTATTGGATAAAACAGTAAAATACTGACTTTTGAATAAATCAAATTAAAATTTTCGAGCCGAGAACGAAAATTTTAGTTGACCACGTCATCAGACAACGTATTTCCATGTATTTCACATAATACGGGCCCTTTATTCTGCGAAGACTTAAATGGAGGGGATCACTGAGTGATGAAATTAAATAAAAAAAAATCAAATATCTCGGTTAATATTTGAGTCAAGAGGGCATGTATAGAACAACAGCTGTACAGCATCAATTGTACAGCTGGATTGGTTCAATAATTATGAATTTCGGTATGTCCGCCCCCCCCCTTTAATCCTCTATTCCGTCTGCGAGTTCAGCCATGAACACAATATGATCTTCAGTATTGGATAAAACAGTAAAATACTGACTTTTGAATAAATCAAATTAAAATTTTAGAGCCGAGAACGAAAATTTTAGTTGACCACGTCATCAGACAACGTATTTCCATGTATTTCACATAATACGGGCCCTTTATTCTGCGATGACTTAAATGGAGGGGATCACTGAGTGATGAAATTAAATAATAAAAAATCAAATATCTCGGTTAATATTTGAGTCAAGAGGGCATGTATAGAACAACAGCTGTACAGCATCAATTGTACAGCTGGATTAGTTCAATAATTATGAATTTCGGTATGGCCGCCCCCCCCCCCTTTAATCCTCTATTCCGTCTGCGAGTTCAGCCATGAACACAATATGATCTTCAGTATTGGATAAAACAGTAAAATACTGACTTTTGAATAAATCAAATTAAAATTTTAGAGCCGAGAACGAAAATTTTAGTTGACCACGTCATCTGACAACGTATTTCCATGTATTTCACATAATACGGGCCCTTTATTCCGCGATGACTTAAATGGAGGGGATCACTGAGTGATGAAATTAAAAAAAAAAAAAAATCAAATATCTCGGTTAATATTTGAACTTGAGAAAAAGTATGCAAAACACACTTTATAAAAAATTAATTTGCCAGAGAGATCGACTAGACAGATTTTTCGATTTTACTCATACTAACAGAGATATTTTGAATTTTCGATTTTCCCCCATCTAAATCCCTCTTCCACTGGTCTATTTCAGCCACAGATCTTTAGTTAACATGAGTCTGATCTATAGTTTTTACATGAAACGCTTATATTTTGAGTATATATATATATATGAATATTCATATTTCGAGTATACAGGGTGTCCCATGCTTGCGTGCCAACCCCCCCCCCCCTCCATTAAAATCTGTAATTTTTTTAATGTAAGGATGAGACTTGGTCTTCCACAGTTGTGACCTATGATAAATCTTTTCAGTCAATTCAACTTTATGTCCTTCTCCAGCGATCATAAATATATCTTTGTTCATTTCAGAAACAGTACATTTTTCTGAAAAAATCCCGCGACATAAAAAGTTGCAGCCAATGAAATTATGTTTGAAACACGACTACGGAAGAATAATGGATTCTGAAATAAAAAAAAATAATCGAAGTACTCATGACTAGAGATCAATTATGGATTCCAATGCAGACGTTTAAGTACCAAATATCAACAAAAGACATGGTGGGAAAATGTATTAAAGATATGAGTTTTTAGCAGATTTCTCTTAAGGGAAATCAGCTATTGAGGTCGTACTCATGATGCGAGTTTCGAAAAATTTCTTCAAATGTCCATCGATCCTACCCAGGAGATGACGAAAATGAGGTCCGTTCAAAATTATATATATATATATATATATATATATATATATATATATGTGTGTGTGTATTTGTCTGTTAACGCTCTAGCGGTCGCAATTTTTGTTTGATCGTTACCAAACTCGGAATTTAATCGTTTTATGTAAAAAGGAAGATCAAGTTCGTTAATGGCTGAAATCGGACCAGTGGGTGAGGGGGTTTAGAGGGGGGACTTTTGAAAATTCAAAATATCTCCGTTGTTATGCGTCGGATTGAAAAATTGTATAGAATAAATCTTATTGCAAATTCAATTTACTATAAATATTGCACTATACATTTATTCTGTATCTTGAATATTAACCGAGATATTTGCATTTGTATTCTGCGTGTGGTCACCAGTAGGCTATGTTCGGACTTTCCGCCGAGAGCTCTGGCGCCGTTTCCATAACTATTCGTCCCTCGTGAATAGGTTTAGAGGTTAGGTCAAGTGTTTTTTGGGGCTAGAAACTACTTGGTTATTACGCTCTAAATAATGTTTTAGGTTTAGAGGTTTCTTTCTACTACAGTTGTTATTAGGCAGATTTCTCTATTGTAAAACTTCACGTGGGAAATCTGCTTAGTATACACAGCCCCTGCGTGACGGACTTTTTTAATCCTCGTTCCTTAAACTTAGGTTTTGGTTATCAACACAACAGCTGTGTGGTATCAGTTGAGATGTGATTTACTGGCGCATAGATAGAGTACATCGATATGTTGATGATCTTGGTGATCGCTGTTTGAACAAGAAGACCGATTGCTATAAGTAAGCAATGGTGGGGATACTGGACCTCAATCTTATCTCCCGCGCACCAGCCAGTCACTTGCTGTCTTTGTCAATCCACAATGAGCGCATACAAGTAGGTCAGTAGGTATTTTTTAGCTATACCCATACCTGTTATTACTTTTGAAAGGGCAAATCACCTTCGATGTGGTGTCTATTAATAAATAAATTGAATTGAAAATTGAGCTATACCCCAATGGATCTCTCATCCTCCGTATTTTATTTTAAGATTTGACTTAAGTTTATTTATTTGTATTCATATCCTTTAGATATTTATTTTGTGTTTTTATTTATTGATATTAGCATGATTAATGACCTTATTGTAATGTATGTAGATTTTATTGAGGTCGTTCTTTTCATGCGTAGCTCTGAAGATGGAGACAATAGTCTTCGAAAGCGCTTTGCGCTGAAATAAAAAACTTGTGAAGAATTAGATTTTTTTTCTCTCCAAGTACACAATAGTCTTCACTTCCAACAACACTCATGTTAAACAATATGTTGCTAATGTTGGGGGAGTGCCGAATGAATAATGCTGGAACCGAACGTGTTTATGCGCAGAGATTTCCAGAGCGCCGCCATTCTAGCCAAAAGGAATTCCCAACATCCGTGCAGCGCGCTATGTCTACAGGCCGTGTTTGCGGTTTATTCGCCACTCGCTCAGGTACAGCGTCCATACCGCAAATAAACAAATATTATTTACGTCCTAGCAACGTTGGAAGCATTTCCATATGAAACGAAAGAGACATCGCTCGAGAAACGGGCTTATCCAGAGGGACGGTATTTCGCATCATCATGGATCACAACCTGAAAGCGTACCGTATTTCCTTCTACCAGAGACTATAGCCTACTGATTTTGATAAGAGATTACGATCACTGCGCCCAAAGAAGAACATCAGTTTTCTGCAATGTGTCTTGTGGATGGACGAAAGTACTGTTTGTTGTATTGGTTGCATGAAACGACATAACTTCCGTATTTGGTCTGAAAGAAATCCACATAGGCTCCGTTATGTTGACTATCACCATTGCCTTAAAGTTTACGTTTGGTGCGGTATCTTCCAGGGAAGAATCATGGGTTCACAGTTTTATGATGAAACATAAAATGGTACAGTCATCAACCGGGGGGGGGGGGGCCTACAGAGCGGAGAAATTATGTAAATTCAAAATATCTCCGTTGTCGAAATATTTTATATAACAAGTTTTATTGGAAATTTAATTACCTAAAAATGTTATAAAACTTTATCTTAAATATTTACGGATATATTTACCTTTTTAGCAGGGAAATCAGCTATTGAGGTCGTACTCATGACGCGATTTTCGAAAAATTTCTTCAAATGTCCATCGATCCTACCCAGGAGATGACGAAAATGAGGTCCGTTCAAAACTATATATACATATATATATATATCTATCTATATATATATATATATATATATATATATATATTTGTCTGGTAACACTCTAGCGGTTGCAATTTTACTTTAGTCGTCACCAAATTCGGTATTTAGTCGTTTTATATAAAAGGAAGATCAAGTTCGTTAACGGCTGAAATCGGACCAGTGGGAGGGGGGGGGGGGTTTGAGAGGGTGAATTTCGAAAATTCGAAATATCTCCGTTACTATACGACGGATCGAAAAATTGGATAAAACCAATCTTATTGCAAATTAACTTTAGTATAAATAATGTTATGTACATTTATTCTCTATCTTGAATATTAACCGAGATATTTGCATTTTTATTAAATGTAACGGACGAGCTATGGTTTCCGCCGAAGGCTTTTCGGCCGTTTCCGTAGCTGATCGGCACTCGTTTGGAGATTTCTCTATTGTATAACTTTACGTGGGAAATCTGCTTAGTTTACGCAGCCCCTGCGTGACGGACTTTTTACTACTCATGTCGTATAAACTATAAGGTGCTGTCATAGACCACTTCATTCCAAAGGTTAAATACAAAATAATGTTTTAATTGAACCTTCTCTGTGTGAGGTACATGCAATACGTTGTGTGACAACGTCATTATTTCTCATACATGCAAATTATCCATGCGACTCCATCAGTTAAGATTTTAAATTTTTTCCTCGAAAATGTTTGAGATCTATGCCCACATCGATATGTAACTGTTCAAATCAAGACTAAAGTTTATAACCGTTCCTACAAAAATAAATCCGTTTTGAGTCGTATCATAAAATGTCATGAAACCTATTGATGCACTACAATTGTTGTTCTTTGCATTTTTTATACCTTAAATATTAAACAAGTTTCCGGGGGCTTTCTACAATATTTTTAGCATACAGTAAATCCACAATTCTTCTTTTCCGATTTTTTTTTATTTGGACATGGAAAATATAAAGCGAAATGAGATCAATAATGCGCCATACTTGGGTCATCTCTTCAGTTTACGCAGCCTCTGCGTGACGGACTTTTTTGTATGCTTGTTTATGATCTAAAAGTAGTTAATAACTATCATTTTTACACGTACCAGAATATGGCAAGTAGACGTAATATGCAAATTAATCTGCTCGTTTGATATTCCTCATATATATTATGTTAGGCTTTTTGTACCAAGGGATGATAGAAGATAACTTTACTTCATGAGAATATGCTTTTTATCTCCTAAAACGGAGCCACCGGGCCATAATGCAGGCGTTATTTACATTACTTGTTTTCACTGGAAAACGGAGGGTTGTGAAATGTGATATCAGCCATTTCCGAGTACTCATTGCTTTCGGTTTATGTCAAAGTGTGTAGTAAACAGGGTCGTTCTTAGAAAAAGTTCGAATTTTATCTATCTTTCGTAGCATAACTTGTGTAACGTAATCTCTTATGACATCCGTTGGTTGAAAAGACTAATGGAAGTGCTCAATTAATTAAATTATTTATTAACGTCCACTTTTTGGAACTAAGGCTAAATTCCTTTGCCCAGGCGGGAATCGAACTCACCACTCTAGGTTTACCACGTGACACTAAGGTCAACTCACATGGCTTACCTGAGCCCTCGAATTAATTAGAACATAGTATACCGTACTCAATTAAAGACAAAATAAATTATGCGTGATTTAAAAATATTTTTTTAACCTCTTAGAAGAAAAATACCGAGATTCTTTCCACAAATCGTTTAGGAACTACTAATGATAGATTTCTTTCAGAGCAGCAGGCTCATCATCAGTGAATCGGGAAATTTTAATTTTGTCAGCAAATAATATATTTCACATTTAATTAGTTGTTAGGGATTCTGGTTATCCATGTAAATCAAAGCGTTGGCTTTAACATCACATGGTAAACCTATAGTGTAGAGTTTGATACCCGCCTGGGCAATAGGGATTTATTTAGTGACAACCTCCAGAAATAAAATCCTTATTCCCACCCTGGCTAGGAAAGAGTGGTAGCCTGTAGATAACCCGTCCCAATTAGCCATTTTAGTAAGTAGTGGATGTTTATAAATAATAATAATAACTACCATAGATAACTTCTCTACAATTTCTATTTTCCGAAACCACCGGAAGTAGGTCCTATTAATTACAACAAATCTTATGAGCCTGTACAAAATATTACGGAAGGATGTGAGATGCTGGATGTTTCAGTGTACGTACAGTGGCACAATAACATAGCTAAGATATATCACCAAGAAATTTTAACGAACCGCGATATGGTGGACAATGAAGTCAAATATTATCGCTGTAACCTCCAAAAAGTAATTTAAAAAAATAATATGAAAATGTATTACGATGGAGAGATGATAACAGACCATACTGTTGTCATGACAAGCCGGACATTTTCGTCATTAATAAAGGAAATGAACTATTAGACTTAGCATGATGAGAACGTTCAGAAATTAATTGCCGAGAAATTGAGAAAATCTAAAGTTTTAGCTGCAGAATTAAAAGATCAGTACAAATTAGAATAAGCCACGGTTACTGCAACTGTAATTTCAACAAGGTGACTTGTGCCTAAAAATACGGTGAAATGTCCTAAATATTTAAATTTATGTGAAGAGATAATTAGGAAGTCACAAAAATCGATATTATTAGATACTGCCAGGATATTAAGGAAATTCCTGATTTTTTTTTTATATATATTTTTACAGGAGCACCCGCAACTAGGAGATTTTGTTCAAAATTCAACAATGTAAAATAATAACAAAATTATAGAAAAATAACAAACAACCTGTACCAACAAAAAAAATTACAACACGATAAATGAACATTAAATACGAGTAATAAAAAGAACAAATAAACATTAGACAACAATTTAAAATGGCTTTATTAAAAATGAATAAATAAAAGCAAATTAAAAAATAAAATAAACTAAAAATTCCTGAATAAAGTAACCCTTTCTACCGATTGGATAAATATTCTCAAGGTAAAAAGATATCCTGGAAACTGAGAATAACGCCTTCTCCAGAATAATAATAATCATTTGTTCCTTTTTTAATAGTATTGAGTGATTGTAAGAGGAGACGAGCACTTCATAACGTTGTAATTAAATTTAAATATATAAATATATATATATATATATATATATATATATATATATATATATATATATATATATATGAAATATATTATTTTAGCTAATGGCCATTAATATTTTAGTGAAACATGGAATTATCTTTGGAATTTTATGAATATATTATATTATATATATATATATATATATATATATATATATATATATATGAATTTATTTTGAATTGAAGCAATAACAGGAAAGGTGACAATTAGGTAATTTTTATACAGCTTTTATCATTCTCAATAATTGTTTTTTCATGGTGGAAATGTGATTAGAAGAGGATTGAATTGAAAGCAAATTCTAATAGGACAAATTCATAATTTCAAATTCAAAATTAACCTTCAGCAATCAAAAAATCTACGGGGCTCAGGTTATCCATGTGAGTTAAAGCGTTGTCTTTAATCTCACGTGATTAATCCAGAGTGGCGAGTTCGATTCCCGCCTGGGCAATGGAATTTATTTAGTGACGGAAATCAATACATAAAATCCTAAAATGGGTAAAATGTAGATAACCCGTCCAAATTAGCCTTAGTTGCAAAAAAAATGACGTTAATAAATAATTTTAATTCAAGAAATCTAATGATGATTGTTCTTTTGGTTTTGTTTTCCGATATTGTTCATAAACTTGCAATGTGGTTTAAGGATTTAAAATGAGATTAGTTAAATACTTACTAGCTTTAATAGCATAATTAATAACAAGTTTAATACAATGGCGAGATGTGCCTATTAATAAACTTGTTAGCTTCCTCCAATTAACGGTGCAATAATTAATATCTTCGCAGATTCAGGAAACTCCTGAGAAACCTCCTAAGGATTATGAGAATCGCTAATGACGAGCTGGAAGGATCTGACGTTCCTTAAAGCTTATATATATATACCTACTAAGTCGCGAAAGGAACAAGGACTTATAGCGTATTCACCTTACGACGTTTATAAACAATTCGCCTACTTAAGTCAAGTACCTTTGAGTCCTACGCCTAAAGTTAATTCCTTCCGGAGGATGTACTTAGCAATGTCGTTTTCAATAGTATTTAAGCCTTTGAAGTACGTCAAAATCCCCTATTAGGAACTCCAATCTCTCCGAGCAAGTGTCAATACAAAAGAGTTCTGTAGCACGTAGTAGAAATTAGCGGACAAAATATCCAGTACGAATTCCTCGTTTGACAAAGCCGAATGAGATCAAACGCTAAGAGGCATAACGTTCAATATGATATCTCCTTATCATCAAAGAAATTTTTGATAATACAAAAGAAGAATGTGAACCCCGTTCACTGCTAATTAATGTAAGCATGTTGGAGACAGTAATCCCAACATTCATATTAGCAATGTTCTCTCAAGGTATTGAGGCTGTACTGATGACTCGATTTTCGAAAGATTTCTTAAAATATCGATCCTACCAAGTGGACAACAAAAATGTGGTCCGTTCCAAATTATATATATCTATACTAGCTCAGATACCCGGCTTCGCTCGGGAATTCATTAGAGGCTGGATGGTGACGGTATTTTTTTGGCAAGGCTTTACTTTGCACAATATTTTGACATTTACACGTCCCAGTGTTTAGTGTTAATACCCGTCGTTTCTGTGGATTTGTTAATAATAAAATTTGTAAATTCAGGCCTCCCTTATAACCCCCACTCCTGCCCGTCCCTAGAAATGTTAGTATGGCTTATTATAAGGATGGCGTTAGTGCTAATACACATACCGAGTGTTTATTTAGTCCGGTTGAGTCTTTTGTGCCTAATAAAATTGTTGACTCCCGCTATAATTTTTATACGCCTTTATAGTTCCGTATACGACGATATTGTATATAACAAAAGTTTCTCTAAATAACAAAATAAACAACTTTTGTTATGTACATATTTGCCGAAACCCCAATAGGAAACGAAATATCACTATTTTTAATTTCAGGCCTCCCTTATAACCCCCACTCCTGCCCGTCCATAGAAATGATAGTATAGCTTATTATAAGGAAGGTGTTAGTGCTAACTCACATACCGAGTTTGGTTTAGTTTAGTTGAGTTTTTTTGTGCCAAATAAAATTGTTGACTTCGGCCGTAGTTTTTAACGTATAACTCATTTGTACTTAGGTATAAGATAAAAGTGAATATAACAAAAGTTACTCCAAATAACAAAATAAACCAATTTTGTTATGTGCATAATTGCCGAAAATGCAATAGGGAACGAAATATCGCTATTTTTAATTTCAGCCCTCGCTTATAACCCCACTCCTGTTCGTCTCAGCGAATATTAACATAGCCTAAAGTCTAAGTTAGGTTGGTAGTAATATACATACCAAGTTTCATAAAATTCGGTTAAGCCGTTTATGCGTGAAATGGTAACAAAAACAAACAAACAAACAAACAGACCCGAAAGAAACAAAACGCAGTTATGGTGTCTATGACATGTGAAACGAAAAGTTATCGTGAAATTTCGTGAAAAAAATCAATGTACAGACAGAGGTTACAATTTTATATATATATATATATATATAGATAGATATAGATATGCCAATCCATCTAAATACTTGTCTGTTGCCGCTCTAGTAGAAGCAATTTTTGTCTTATCGTTACCAAACTCTATATATTAGTGTATTATGCAAAACTAAAGATCAACTTTGTTAACGGCTGAACTCGGACGGGGGGGGGGGTTCAAAGGGGGACAATTTCAAATATTCGATATATCCCCGTTATTATACGTTGAATATATTTAATTAATTAATAAACCCCCACTTCTACTTATATAACATTAACACAGCTGTTATATCATGACCCACTTTATAGGTACCTTAAATACCGAATATTATTTTCATTGACCTTTTACTGTTTAAGGTACATGCAAATACGTTTATATTTAATTTTTTTAATCACTACTAAAGAGCATACTGTTGGGTATGGGAATAAGTTTTATTTGTTTTTCCATACACAGTATGATGAATTTAAAAGGTGGTGTGTATGTATGCTGCTAAACACAGTTTCAGACTTTTGTTTTGAGTCAAACAGCAGCTATTCATATCACATCGAAATACAGCGTTCGCTGGAAGTTCTCCTCTACAATCCTTCGAAGAAAAGTGCTGCGGAAATGGGCCATTTGCTTGGCAATGTTTATAGCAACCACGCTTCATCAGAGACAACTTGCAGATAATTTGTTTTCTCTTCGAAGGATTCTAGAGGAGAACTTCCCGCGATCGCTGTATTTCGATGTGATATGAATAGCTGCTGTTTGACTCCAAACAAAAGTCTGAAAATATGTTTAGCAGCATACATACACACCACCTTTTAAATTCTTGTATCGAAAGGTTAGATGAAATGTATGTGATGCCATCAATACTGTGTATGGAAAAACAATTAAAACTTATTCCCATACCCAATAGTTAAAGGCTGAAATTGGAGCTAGAATAGACGGGGGGGGGGCTAAAATTCAAAATATATCCTTTAATATGAATCGGATTGAAAAACTTTAGAAAACCAGCTGATGATCTACAATTGTACTTTTAAACATTTTCCATTAAATTAAATATTAGGTCAGCTGTTAGCACTTTCTTCTTTAGAGCATTCATTAAATCGCGCCCCTCACTACCACATGTAGGAAATCTGCTTAATTAAAACAGTCAATGCGTGACGGACTTTTTGTTTACAAGTGGACGGTGGAAGTATCACATACTGCTCTTTAATAAATATGAAATTGAACGAGTAAATATTATATACTAAATTATTATTAATTTATAATTATAATTATATATATATATAGTTATATATTATAATTATATACTAAATTATAATAAATTTACAAATCTGAAGCTCATATATGAACTAATTTACAAAGAACTAGAGTCGAGTTACACGCTCTACTTATGCCTCTGAGAATTTCGGTCTCCATCGTTCTTGTTGAAGGAACTTGAAGGAAAAGGCAAAGGTTTTTCCCAGTATCAGTTTCGGGGTTATGTTATAATTAATTAAAAGGAGCTGGTAGGAAATATATGTCTTTGTAATGTATATTTAATACATAATATAGCGCTATCACCTTTTCTTCTTGTAAATTGATTGTTACTATGATTATTACTGCTCTCATGATATTGCAAGAATATTTATTACAACATCCTTATTGTGGTTTAAATTAATGTTCATGACTAAAGAAACGTTATTTCCTCCACTTGATCATCATAACGCCTGGCAGTTTCTGAGTAATCAGCTGTAGTTACAGAAGCTTGTTTAAACCTATGCATTTAGAACATTGTTATATACTTATATTAAGACTGGATAGTAGAGATAATCCAGGTTATATTGCAATATGGAATATTTTTTTTTTAAAGTCTGTCGCATGCCACCTGAGTAAACAGATTTCTCACGAGCAGGCTGACAAACTACTTTACCTTATCTCACAACATATTATGTATTTAGAAAAAAAAACCATTCTATTATTCGAAGTGGGTGATCTATAAAATATTAATTTGTGACGTTCTCGCAGAAAGTAATTGCGTGTGTCTCATGTAGTAAGGATCTGTTGAAAATAATACTTGCTATTTAAGCTTTGAATTAGGTTTTTAATGATATATTCGCTATTTATCGAAGTACGAATACTAAAAATAGGTGTTTACTAAAGATTGAAAATAAAAAAAAGTCCGTCACGCAGGGGCTGCGTTAACTAAACAGATTTCCTGCGTGCGCCACGTATTTGCATTTATTTCAAAACTTAAAAGTTCAATGAGAACTATATTTGGTATTTAGGCTTCAAATAAAGTGTTTCATAATGTAGAAGCTTATTGTTAATATGACATGAGTAGTAGTGGGGTTTACTGATGGCCGAAAACTAAAAAAAAAAAAACACAAATATCTCGGTTACTAATCAAAGTAGAGAAAAAACAACATTCATAACAAAAGTTATAGAACTTACGCTTGCAATAAGATTGGTTTTACACAATTTTTCGATCGGACGCATAATAACAAAGATATTAAAAATATTCGAAATTTCCCCTTCATAACTCCCCCTCCCACTGATCGGATTTCAGCCATTGACGAACTTGATCTTTAATCAACACAAAACGTTCAAACGTTCCTGTTTGTCGCTACAACGTTAGCAGACATACACACATATATATATGATTGTGTGTGTGTGTGTGTGTGTGTGTGTGTGTGTGTGTGTGTGTGTGTGTAGTTTTGAACGGACCTCATTTTTGTCATCTCCTGGATAGAATCGATGGACGTTTGAGGAAATTTTTAAGCCTTAATGGAAATCTCCTGAAATGTAATATCTCGGTTAATATTCAGGCCGGAGAAATAGTATATAGAGCAACATTTAAAGAGCATTAAATTTACAAGATTTGGTAAACTCTTAATATATTGAGCTCCCTAATTCTACCCATTGGGTTTTTACTAAGAAACAGAGTTTATACGGGTACGTTTCTCATTCCAGCACGTGGGAAATCTGCTTAGTTTACGCAACCATTGCATGACAGACTATTTTTAGCAGATTTCCCTTAAGGGAAATCAGCTATTGAGGTCGTACTCATGATGCGAGTTTCGAAAAATTTCTTCAAAATGCCCATCGATCCTACCCAGGAGATGACGAAAATGAGGTGAGGGAGGGGGGGGGGGTTAGAGGGGGATTTTTGAAAATTCGAAATATCTCCGTTATTATGCATCGGATCGAAAATTTAGCAGCAATCTTATTGCAAATTAAATTTACTATAAATTTTTTTATATAGACTTATTCTATCTATTGAATAT
>CM032232.1:126912500-126917500 GCA_019009955.1 Riptortus pedestris | reverse complement strand
TGAATTCCCGGGCGAAGCCGGGTATCTGAGCTAGTATATATATATATATATATATATATATATATATATATATATATATATATATAATTTTGAACGGACCTCATTTTCGTCATCTCCTGGGTAGGATCGATGGACATTTGAAGAAATTTTTCGAAACTCGCATCATGAGTACAACCTCAATAGCTGATTTCCCTTAAGGGAAATCTGCTAAAATGGGGTCCGTTCAAAACTGTATATATATATATATATATATATATATATATATATATATATATATATATTGATTGATCGTTACCAAACTCGATATTTAGTCGTTTTATGTAAAAAGAAAGATCAAGTTCGTTAACGGCTGGAATCGGACCAGTGGGAGGGGGAATTTAGAAGGGAGGATTTTCTAAAATTCAAAATATTTCCGTTACTATACGTTGGATCGAAAAATTGTATAGAATCAATCTTATTGCAAATTAAATTTACATTTAAATAAATATTGTTATATACATTTATTCTCTATCTTGAATATTAATCGAGATATTTGCATTTTTATGAAATCAGGGCGGATAACGGATGAGAGTAAAACTTCACGTGGGAAATCTGCTAAGCTTACGAGTACGCAGCCCCTGCGTGACGGACTTTTTATCTATCTCGTATATCAATAT
Organism: Riptortus pedestris; assembly: GCA_019009955.1. Lineage (NCBI taxonomy): Eukaryota > Metazoa > Arthropoda > Insecta > Hemiptera > Alydidae > Riptortus > Riptortus pedestris. Next base: position 126,916,844 of record CM032232.1, on the reverse strand, counting down.
CATGAGAGATATTGGCATTTTGTTTTTAATTTTCACCCTTCAGTTAACTGCCACCTTTAGTCATTGCACGTGATCAATACCCCAATCTAGCCTGAAACATCTTCCACGCTTAATACCAAATTTTCTTTGTATTCAACAGACGTTTACTAAAAAAAAAAAATCTTTAATTTTATAAAATTATTTTAAAGCATTTTTTATATTACAACACACAAGAGGTAATTTAAGGAAGCACGTAAATATGATGTAAACTAAGCCATTATTTTTACTAGTTTTGTTTTTTACCGATTTCACAAATGAATTTAAACTTGTGAGAACGTGAAGCTTTCAAAACATACATTATGTTATCGCTTTCATCCGAGCGAAAAATCTAAATTCGGTCGACCCCTGTGTATGGACGCTGTTAATTGAGTGACTTCTTTGTTCCAATGTCAAATGTAGTTCATGCTGAACTACTCTGTAAAAAACAAATCAATACGGAACTATTAAAAATACAGAAATTAAAATACATTACCTTGTTGCAATGGAGGTGTTGACTGGCACTCCATCTTTGAACCAGGAAAATCTCAACTGTGACGATCCTCGTGCAGTACAGCTTATTCTGAAGCCTTCGCCAATTCTAACTCGGTTTTCCTTCTTATTCGTCTTCACTTTCTGTAGGAATGCAAACAGAAATCAAAATTTATTTATGACCAAAATAAATGGCTTAGTTTGTAGAGAGTAATAATAAAGAGATTGAAACAAAACTGACGTTTTCATAACTTGAATGTAGTTGTTAGGTAGTTTCACATTTATTAACAGTCAAACAGTCTTCTTCTAAGGTTGGTAATGTTGGAAGAGTACCAGTCATGAAGTTACAGATGAAGATAGGAATGGGGGGAAATGGTGGTTGTGAACACAAATGGTTCACCTCCTCGATTTTAGCAGATTCCCCTAAATGGAAATCAGCTACTGATGTTGAACTCATTACGCGATATTCGAAAAATTTCCTCAAATTTACATAGATCCTTCCCAGGAGTTGATGAAAATGAGGTCCGTTAAAAACAATATATATGCATATATGTCTGTTAACGCTCTGGTCGTCACAATTATTGTGTAATCGTTACTAAACTCGATATTTAAACTGTTAAATTGTACAGTATCAATCTCACAAGTGATTTTCTATAAATGTTGATAGGCATATGTTTTCTCTATATTTAATAATAACCGACATTTTTCCACATTTTATTTTTCGGCCATTAGTAAACCCGCCCCTCCTACTCATGTCATATTAACTGTTAGGGCGTGCGGTTAGCTTTTATGTTAATAATAAGAAAGCATTAGACTGAAATAAAATTAATAAAAGAGATAATTTCCTCACTTTGATTATACCGAAGTATTTACTATTCTCTTGGAAAGATGAGAGTGAAATAATACAAGCCACAATTTGAGTTCTCCAAAGAATCAAAATATATTGAATAAGTAATAACATATAAATAAACTTTATAGTAATGAACCTTCTGAGAGGTTATAACAGAATGAGACTAATTTGATACAATTTAAACCTGAAAAGAATACTAATTTAGAGACTAACCTTAAATCTAATGAAACGAACATTAACACTTATTGATAAAGATGAGATGAAAACAAAGAGACTTTAACTTTATGAAATATGACTGTACAACATAGACAGAACACAATGGTTACCCTTTGTTTGGATTGTAAACTTTAGCGGCAAGCCAATAATATATATATATACATACTCTAAATGTCCTATATCCTATATGAGTACTCATTCAATTGCTTACGTCGATAATGCTAGCATTATAATAAAGAAAGAGGAACCTTCGAGAAAAATATACTTTCCATGAGGCGGCTTTTCTTTCCAGTGTTGTTTGTGTTCCACAGTAGATTCCTTTTTCTAGCTGGTGCAAAATGACCGCGGAGATCTCTATCTTCGATGCGGGGATCCTTTCTGACTACAAGAGCTGCGGGAGCCGAACAGTGTTCACCTTTTTGCGGAGCACAACCCACGCATGTGCTTTACACTCGAGGTATAGAATAAACAATGGCTGTCCAGCCATAAAACGAGCGGTGCGTCCTGTACGCCAGCGCTGCAGTTTCCGCTCTTGGCCACCGCCTACGGAGACCTCCGGGTGTACGGCCGGTTAGTGAACTTAGTAAGCGCGGGAAAGACGACTGAACATTAACAAACAGCAGTTGTGTCGTGAAACACTTCATTCTAAGGTAAAATACCAAATATGGGGTTCATCGAACTTTTGAGTTGTGAGATACATGCGAATATGTATGTGATGACGCCGTCAATTATGTCTCTTTACTCGAAAATGTTTATTTGGCCTATACCATAATCGATATTTAACATTTTCAGTCCACACTATAGATCATAATTTCTATGTATCTGGAATAGCGTGGCAATTTAAAAATGTGCAAAGCAATAGCTTTAGCATTTCTTATTTACATTGTGCGCCTGAACAATAATTTACCGTTTAAAAGGGAGGTTATTTCAGATTCCCGAGAGTACGATATAACGGAAGGGGAATATGCTGACGGGAAGCAAGTGCTGAGCAGCGATTCTGAATAGATGTGAGAATATGATGCATTTATTCGGCCGAAAGGAGGATATATTGCCGGAGATGGGACGAGTATCTCAGAATACATCAGCATCGTTTACCGTCTCAGATTCATATCAGCACGAGTTTCTCATGGATAGCTAATATCTCCCTTCCCCGGTCCATGTTCTTCAACAGAATCCCTCTCATCTTACATATCCTATCATATGCAACCTGGGTTATGTATTAAACATTAATTAGGATGGGAAATATGACAATAAATAATTATTTAAAATGATGATAAATCGATCAGGCAAGTCCTAACTCAACGTAAATAAATTATTCAACTCCATTTGGCGTAGTTCGCCGGATGTGTGGTGTTCGGATTTATTTTTAGATATAGAACAGTGCTGCAATGAGAGCGAGCGAGTGGGGGGAAAGGCACGCAGACTGCTGACAATGCACAACTGGAAATGGTTATGGTGTCTATGACATGTGAAACGAAATGTTACCGTGAAAATTCGCGAAAAAACCCAATGTACAGACAGAGGTTACAATTTTATATATATATATATATATATATATATATATATATATATATATATAAATGTAACCTTTGTCTGTACATTGATTTTTTTCGCGAATTTTCACGGTAACATTTCGTTTCACATGTCATAGACACCATAACTGCATTTTGTTTCTTTCGTGTGTGTTTGTTTATTTGTTACGTTTTCACGCATAAACGGCTGAACCTAATTTTATGAAATTTTACTGGGTATGTATATTACAACTAACCCACCTTAGACTTTAGGCTATATTAATATCCTCTGAGACGAACAGGTGTGGGGGTTACAAGGGAAGCCTGAAATTAAAAATAGCGATATTTCGTTTCCTGTTGGTTTTTCGGCAACTATGAACATAACAAAATTTGTTATTTTGTTATTTAGAGTAACTTTTGTAATATTCATTTTTGTCTTTTAACAATGTATAAACGAGATAAACACTATAAACTAAAGCGGGAGTCAACTATTTCATTGGGCGCTAACGATTGAACCGAACTTAACAAAATTCGGTATGTCAATTAGCATAACTTCTTCCATGATTATAAGCTATATTAAAATGTTTAGGTTAGAACGGGATTGGGGGTTATAAGGGAGGCCTGAAATAAAAATTCGCTATATTTCATTGTCTATTTGTTTTTCTACAAACATGCACATAACAAAAGTAGTTTACTTTGTTATTTAGATTGACTTTTGTTTTATACATTTCTCAAGGAACAATGTGTGGAGCAAGTAATTTGCTTAGAAATATTGATATGCTCAACAATTCATTCCAATTTGAACTATCAGGTACCTCACCTGGAAAAATTAATTCAAATCTACGTTAATATTTTGTCTTTAATAACTGAAATCTATGCATAGTGCACAGGAGACGGGAAATATGACAGTATGAAGGACAGCGAAGTCTTACATAAAAAATTAATTTTATTATTAACCCTAAACACTGGGACGGGTAAATGTCAAAATAGTGGGCAAATTAAAGCCCAAAAAAATACCATCACCATTCAGCCTCAAATCAATTCCCGGGCGAAGCCAGGTATCTGAGCTAGTATATATATATATATATATATATATATATATATATATACAATGTAGATATAGGATAGTAGAGAAGTTAGCCTATATGTATTTATTTTTAAATATATGTTTTATACCAACCAGCCGTGTGTGTTCCATTCCCATTTAGCCAACATGACACTATGTAACGTATTAGTGATAGAGATAGAGACACTACAAGT
>CM032232.1:126847500-126907500 GCA_019009955.1 Riptortus pedestris | reverse complement strand
CCGCTAGAGCGTTAACAGACAAATATATATAATTTTGAACAGACCTCATTTTCGTCATCTCCTGGGTGGGATCGATGGACATTTGGAAAAAATTTTCGAAACTCGCATCATGAGTACGACCTCAGTAGCTGATTTTCCTTAAGGGAAATCTGCTAAAATAGGCGTATATAATGCACATTTAAACACAAACTAAACATTTTATAATATTATCAAACTGCCCAATCGTTTTTAAATATGTCAGAATAGTAGGCATATGTGGGCTACCATCAGCCGTTCGTTAAGTCATGTGGAATGTTTAAGTAAGTTCGTAATCTGCATTTTGTTAGTAGGTGTTTTATTGTTAGGCCAATGTTTTAAGTCCAATACATAGTCTGGTGAGGACAACTTGGTGTCTTCTACGTATTGTTTTTTTTTTTTTTTTTCACTATCCCATAACATTGCGTTTTATTTCCAATGGTTTTAGCAGAATTCCTTTAAGGGAAGCAAATGAGGTAGTACTCACGGTGCAATTTTTGAAGAATTTCCTAAAATCTCCATCGATCATACCCAGGAAATGACGAAAATCAGGACCGAAAAAATTATATATGCCTCTCTAAGTTTATTTTTTATTTTTTTTTTATCGTTACCAAACTCTATATTTAAACGTTTCATGAAAAAATAAAAATCAAGTTCGTTAATGCCGGAAGTTGCTACAGATAGAGAAGTGGTTTAGGAGGAGGGGGATTTCGAAAATTTGAAATATCTACGTTATTATACATCGAATCAATACATTGTAAATAACCACTCTTATTGTAAATTAAATATCCTATAAATGTTGTCATATACATATTTTCTCTATCATGAATATTAACTCAGATATTTGGATTTTTCAGTTTTTATTCTTAACCCTCAGTTAGGCGCGGGTCATTTCCAAACGACTCTAGGCGCGGGTCACCTATGAGGTGACGATGGAGAAATATGTAGGTAAAACTGCTTCTTAGGGCTAAAATAGAGTTAAACAAATATAAATACTTATCCGAACAAATAGTAAAACTATTTTATTTTAAAAGTTAGCGAAGTAACACATGAATATGTCTTAAAACTTAAAACTCAAAAATATTAATTCATTTTAGGTAACATGAAGCAATCTATGAATAATGGATTCTTTAGGTACTTCTTACTTAGCTACTAGAAAAAATATACAAAAAAAAGTACAATAAGAATAGTTTAGAACTACTTAATCATTTGATTTCTGCAGGAATAACAAATACAAGAAAACATTTAAGATAGAAAGGGAAATTAAAACGTTTCTCGTCGAATCATATAGTGCCATTTAGTTCTACTCAGGTGGGTTTCTTGCCCAACATGTTTTACATAAAGTCTTCTGAATTCATTCTCGCTCCTCTGTATGTGCCAGCTAAGAAAAGAAGGCCTATATAGGCTTTTATTACTGTGAAGTCCGTCTCTTTGGCATCCCTCTGCCTAGAAAATTCTGCCCCAACGATTTTATAAATTCGTCTGTGCAGTGCATAATACTACTAATAATCGTCTCATCAGAGAGACAGAACCAGCAGTCTAGTTCATTAGTAACCTCCTTTGGCGCCCCTTTCACTCCTGGAAGATGTGTCAAAAAATTCTGTTTTCCTATTGTACGCAAAGGTAAAGGGGCTTTCCTCCACTCAAAACGGTCAACGATCTTTCTGTTCACTCTTCCCAATACAACATATTTTTCGTCTGGCTGCTCATCCTCCCCAAAGTTTATTATTTTATGTAATAGCGTTCAAACCTAGGATAATTTTAGTAATTTCATATGTATAATATAAATGTATGAATTTATTTTTATATGTATGATTTAATATTTGTAATTATACAATTCAAATATTTTTATATCTTTATGGGTTATTTATTATTCACCATAATTTAATTTTAATAAATTTAACATATTTTATGTATCTGGTTTGAAGGTAACGCCTTTATTTAATATTCTAGTATATTTATTGTAGGGAAGTTTTTAATTATAAGCTTATTTAGCTTTATCTGGATATTGTATGCAGAAGGCATTGTTTGTATTTTTATTTTATGTAATCTTTAAAGTAAATCAAAAAATGATAAGTGGTAGGATACTAGATATATTTAAATATTTTATTTTATTAAATAATAATTGTTGTCATATGCAATTATTATTATTATATTATTAGGAATAATTCATTTAGAAATAGTTCTTGATTTTAGTTTATTATTTTATGTAATAGCGTTCAAACCTAGGATAATTTTAGTAATTACATATGTATAATATAAATATATGAATTTATTTTTATATGTATGATTTAATATTTGTATCTTCGAAAGGATCCAGTAATGTGTGGTGGAGTCTAGCAATGTCATTTTGATTACTCAAGTCAAAAATACGTATTTCATGGTCCATTGTGTCTGAAAAAATGTTTTAAAAATGCATATTTAGTCGCGGTCACCTTAGAGGTGAATTCCCTATTTTGTGGGTATTTTTAACTATTCAAAAACAATCAAGGCACTACAAAAGTCAAATGATAAATATGTCTAAGATAAATAGATTAAATATAGAAATAAAAGAAATTGAAATTCTTACAACTTTGGTCGCGGTGCACCTGTGGGGTGATTTTAGGACAAGGAACGCACTGTGTACAAACTTGGAAGGTCAAACCTATACTGTTTTGAGGAGGAAGGGAAGCTAGAAGCATTGCTGGAGGCGGAAGTCGTTGGGTCCACTCAATCGGAGCTCTTGGAAAAAAAAAACCTCAAATATGCACCTGTCAGGACGTCGCGACTAACGGAGGGTTAACTGAGCACCCCCCCCCCCCTACTCAAGATATATCAACAATACGCTGTTTTAACTGGAAATACTTTATTCTTATCATATAAACCAAATATTGTTTTCAACATATTTATTATGCGAGATACAATTCGTAGTGTGAGGTCGTGATCATTTAAGATTTTTTTTCTGTAATCGTTGAATAATGGTAACGTTACTAAACTGAAATGAGTGAAGAAAGTGAAACATTTTGCAATAGAGGGAAGAAAGTAATCACTTTCTTCACAAGTGAAGAAAGTGAATTGCCTTCTTAATTAGTAATATGTATAAATTAAAAAATAATTTGAAGTGAAATTAAATGCTTTTAAATGTTTCTTAACATTGTAAGAATTTATTTTAACAAAATAAATTGAAATGTGAATGAATTATTGGTGGAAATAATCAATATATTTTAAAATTTAAATATAATAATAATTACCTTCCTTGTTTATAACCTGCACTTGTTTATAACATCACTACTTCACAATCATCACTAGTTGTTTTATAACTATGCTTATAACCTTTCACAACCATTACATAATCCGTATAAATAAATGTTGATGTTAAGTAACTCACTCTAATTAAAAAAAAAAAATCATTAGTTTAAAGATGGTTCGTTACGTCAGTAAATATATCCTTTGACCTTTTGTTACAGAGAAATAAGAATCTTGAGAACATTCAGAAAGGGAATGTTTCACAAAATACATTACCTGGAAGAATCCAAAATATTAAAAGTCCGTCACGCAAGAGCTGCGTAAACTAAGCAGATTTCCTACGTGAGGGTATAACACACATGGGATCTCATCACACAACAAAGTCTCGATTTCTTTGTAAAAACGGGAAAAAAAGGAGGCACTGAAGACTGAAAACAAGAAAGTAGGAATAACTCGCTAAATATTTGAGTCACGAAAAAAATGCATTGAACAAAAATTGTAGAGTATCAATAGTTTAACAAGGTCGCTTTTCTGTAATCGTTGAATAATGGTAACATTACTAAACTGAAATGAGTGAAGAAAGTGAAACATTTTGCAATAGAGTGAAGAAAGTGAATTGCCTTCTTAATTAGTAATAAGTATAAATTAAAAAATAATTTGAAGTTTGAAATTAAATGCTTTTAAATATTTCTTAACATTGTAAGAATTTATTTTACCAAAATAAATTGAAATGTGAATGAATTATTGGTGGAAATAATCAATATATTTTAAAATTTAAATATAATAATAATTACCTTTCTTGTTTATAACTGCACTACTTCACAATCATCACTAGTTGTTTTATAACTATGCTTATAACCTTTCACAACCATGCTTATAACCTACCAACAACATACCATAATATTCACAACATCCTAATTTTGTTCATATTCTGGTTAGATCTGACCATGTATTACACGATTACAGAAAAAATTTAATATTACACTCGTGACAAAAGGAGAATTTACAACTCTCGCTTCGCTCGTGTGGGTAAACGTTTCACTCGAGTTGTAAAATGATCTACTTTCGTCACTTGTATAATAAATAACTATTTTTTGTAGTATACCAAAACGTGGGAAATTTGTTTAGTTTAAGCAGCCCCGGTGTGCCAGTATTTGATTATTTATGTTTTTAATGTCTTCTTGGAGTCTCCTAGTGTCAGCAAAGTTACTTCAGTAGTAGAATAAATACGTTTTTGTAATTAAGCACACACACACACACACACACACGCACGCACGCACGCACGCACGCATGCACGCTCGCTCGCACGCACGCGCGCGCACACACACACACACACACACACACACACACACACGCACGCGCGCGCGCACGCACACACTAATAAATATGTTCATGTGAATGAGGTAGGACAATAATTCCTATATACATATATATAACAACATTTATAGTAAATTTAATTTGCAGTAAGATTGGTTCTACACAATTTTTCGATCCGACGTATAGTAACGGAGATATTTCTAATTTTCGAAAATCCCCCCTTCTAAACCCCCCCTCCCACTGGTCCGATTTCAGCCGTTAACGAACTTGATCTTCCTTTTTACCTAAAACGATTAAATACCGAGTTTGGTGACGAATAAAAAATTGCGACCGCTAGAGGTATATAAACAAATATTAATTATATAACAAATTATATATATATATATATATATATATATATATATATATAATATATATTTTGAACGGACCTCATTTTCGTCATCTCCTGGGTAGGATCGATGAACATTTGAAGAAATGTTTCGAAAATTGCGTCATGAGTACGACCTCAATAGCTGATTTCCCTTAAGGGAAATCTGCTAATAATGTAACTTAATTAATTTTTATGACATTTGTCTGGTATATATTCCTGACGGATAACATCCTAGTTTACATAAGTTTAAGTTGTAAATTTCGTCTTTAAATTCTATATGTGCTTATTATAACATTAACAACGATTAAAGATTGTATTGTAATCTGAATATTAAATTTTAATTCAATAGAATTATATATGGTGGTAACAGACAAGTATTTATTTATAACAAGTTATATAATTATCAAGTTACAAAACATTCGTCTTTATATTGAAGGACCTCATTTTCGCTATTTTCTAGGTAGGATCAATGGAAATTTGAGTATTCTTTTCGAAAATCACGTCATGAATACAGTCTCTACAACTCCTTAATAATTCCTTAGTAAAAGAAATCTGCTAAAACACAGCTTAATGGAGCTCATGGGGTTCATTTGTATGTTACGATTTGTTCAGTCGTCTTTGAATTTAAATTCCCGCGCTCTCTTAGTTCACTAACCGGCCGTACGGACTGGCAGGGTCACCAAGGCTGTGGCCAATAGCGGAAACTGCAGCGCTGGCCCATAGGACAAAGCGCCCGCTTGATCTGAGCGGCCATTACATTACATCAGTTGGCTTCCATCGCCCGAGAGAAAAGGACGGGTTGGATGGCTCCGCAAAAGGGCAACAATTGTCATCTCCCGCAACGCCAGTGTCAAATAAGGATCACCGCATCGCAGATAAAGGTCACCGCAACCAGTTTTCACCAGCTAGAAGACAGAATCTCATTGGGAACACAAAACAACACAGGAGAAAAATCCACTTCATGGAAAGTATATGTTTCCCGAAGGTACCTATTTCTCATTATAATGCTAGCATTATCTCCGTGAACAATTAAATGAGTACTCATAATATAAGACCGGTCGATCACTACTTTGTGTATACATATATTATTGGCTTGCATAAGTTTAGCCCCTAAATTAGCATTCTTTTAAGGTTTAAATTGTATAAAATTAGCTTCCTTACTATAAAGTTTATTATATGTTACTTATTCAATATATGCTTGATGCTTTGGAGAACTCAAATAGTGACTTGTTTTATTCACCCTCATCTTTCCACAAGAAGAGTAAATACTTAGTTATAATCAAGGTGAGGAAATTATCTCTTTAATAATTTTATTTCAGTCTAACGTTTTCTTATTATTACCACAAAAGCTAACCGCACGCCACAACACGATTAAAAATAATAATAATAATTTGAGGAGTATTATTCAGTTATTTATTTCCCCTCCATCGTAGGATTTGGCTCTTCAGGCCATTTTCCAAAGGAAATATTGAACACAATGACAAATACGAGGCTTCGGACTGCTGAGTCCGTTTTCGGGGAACATTAATCTCGATATTTCTTTTCGTCCCAAATGACACATATAGCTCGGGCAATACTAATCCAATCAAGCACTGAATAAACAATTCTTGTGCTGCGCGAGAAATTCTCAAAGCTGGAGCGGAGGATTCCCAGTAACCTCGTCAAACTTTAATCATGACAGTCAGTGCCTGCTTGAATTTCAAAGGCACGCGTTTTTTTTTTTTTTTTTTGTAAAAAAAAATGTGTGTATGCGTTAACAAAGCCCAGAGAGGCGGATAAATGTTTATTCAGGGGAAATATGCATATTCCGAGCTGAATCGAGCTTCTATCTAAATATATTCAAAACTCGACGGGACATGAAAAGATTACAGAGCTGCAAACAAAGTTAAGGGACATAGAGCAGTCTGAGTATTACATAGAGAAGTTGTTTCCCGAATACAACTGCTAACTTTCTCATCTCCATTAGCAAGGGAAAACAACGCAGCACAACAGTCATAATACAGAGTTCACGGGATTAGTCGCTCGTGGAAATTCAGTTAGTGCCTAAATCTTAATATATATTCAGGGGGAAGGAGCAACCCTTAACTCACAATAAGATACAATACTAACCCTGTAAATCCATCTCGTGCCCTCAGACATAAATTATTCATGATGTAAAACTAATTAATAAAACATATGGGTTGAGGCGATACATTGTTCGGGTTGACATCCGAGATTAGAGATACTTGGTTTAGGATATTTTTTTTTTTTTAAATTTATTTATGGACATCACATCATAGGTGATTTGCCCTTTCAACAGTCAAAAATTGTACATAGTGAAATAACAAAAGTAAAATAGATAAGAGATAATAACAACTAACAATAACAAATACCAAAAAAATAATGACAAATGACAAAAGTGAAATAGCTAAACATTTTATAAGTGAATATTAAAAAAAAAAATTGGTGATGAGCATAGTTGGTGAATGATCAATAGGAAATAAATGGCTGAAAATGGTACTTTTGCTAGTGATTATCGTAATTTCCTTCTACAAATGCATCTAAAACATTTAATGCATATAGTGTGAATTCTTGTTGCACACCACAGACGTAAAAAAATCACACAATGTAAAATTTTGTCGTAAATTTGAATTTTGTGTAGGTATGAGAATATGCTATTAATGTATGGGCTGGGCTGTCTTTCGTCAAAAGTTTTTGTAAGTCTTAGGGGAAGTCCTGGTATTGTCGTTTTCGGCATTCTGTCAGTATGTCTTACCGTCAAGAGAATGTTACAAGTTGAGCAAGTAGGTCTGTCAGTCTTTGTCATTAAGTATGAGTGTGTTAATTTGGTGTGGCTGATTCTAAGTGTCGAGAGAAGTACTTCTTCTGTCCTAGAGTTTCTAGTTGGTAGTTTGTTGTCAGTGCTTGTGTTATTCCAGTCGGTTTGCCATGTATATAAGATGAAGCGTTTTGTTTGTCTTGAAATGTCTTTATGTAACACGTCTATTCGTTCATATCCGTATTTTCCGCTGCTTTTTACGCCTCTAAATCCGGTTTTTTTATATTTTACCAAAAAAGAAAAAGAAAAAAAGGCTGGTGTGCTATTACCGTACATGGAAACTTCGAAAATAAGCAAAACTTATGATAATAGTTACTAGACTTCAAGGCTTCATGGTCCTTTTTCTGCAGAAACACTGACGAAAAATATGTCACACTCACCTATTTATTTAAAAAAGTCTGTCACACATGGGCTCCGTAAACTAAACAGATTTTCCACGTGCTATTAGTCACACTACCGATCTTATCGCACTTATATTCTCATCATGTCTCATCTACATTCTTAAATTCTAAATTTAAAAAAAAAATACGATGAGTAGAATTGGGGATTTACTAAAGGCTGCAACACAAGAAAGTTTCTTTGTTTGATTTCGGGCAAAACCATCATGGTCATCAATGCCGAACACTCTTCAGACAGTATTTGTGTTCCCCGATCATGAGAAATCGCATACACACGCACGCTAGGCCGACTATTTTTAATATATTTATATATAATTTTTTTTTTATTTCTCTTCTTCCCTCTTTTACCTTTATTTTCTTCTATTTTTATTTTCCCTTTTTTTATCCTTTATATTTTTTATTTCAACTTCCACTTTTTTTTTTATTTTGGGCAAGGGGTAGGGGCTCTCGGCCGTATGCCTCGAAACCTACGTACAGGTATCACAGCATTCAATACCCCAATTGTAGAGGGGTCATCGACAGGGTGATTAGGTTTCTCCATTTAACACGCCTCTCCAGCCACATATAGCAATGGCTTCTTTTCTTTTAATGTTATTTTAAGAGTCTTAACGTTAATGTTTATTTTAATGGTTTTTAATTTTTATGTTTAACTTTATAGTTCTAATTTTTTTTGTTATTTTAATAAGCTTTAATATTAATTTTTATTTTAATGCTGTTACTTAATAGGCAATTATAAGTGTTGTTTTTCCCCCATAGGTTTAGCCTAGTTAATAATAACATTCTTAGTATTTATTTAAATAGCTTGTTTGAAAATATATTTTGTCCTTAATAATTGGTTGGATTGAATACATAATAAAGTTTGAAAAAGCTCTCTTAATATTTTCAGACAATAATTGCAGAACATTACAAATATAGATATATACTATCGGACCCGATAGACGTCCTGCATGATATTTCAAGCGATTAGGATATTAAATTTAATAATATTATGTTTAAAACAAAAGCTACTTTTAATAACACAAAAAACAATTTTAACAAATAGAAAATGAAAAATCACGAATTTTTTATTCAGGCTTCCCTCCCCCCCCACTCCAGTTCAAACCTAAAAAAATTAATATAGCTTATAATCATGGAAGAATTAATGATAATTTACATATAGAGTTTTGTAACAAAATAAACAACCCAATAGTTAATAAAATAACGATATTTTTAAACTTTGGCTTCCCTTACAACCCCCACTCCTGCTCCATCTGCAGGGCTGATTTGTGAATCTAAACCATCCAGGGCGTCACCCAAACGCATACAAAAAAATTCATTCAATTCGGTCCAGCCGTATAGGAGAAGTTCAGAGACATACACACGTACAGTAGAATTACATATATAAAGATATATATATATATATATATATATATATATATATATATATATATATAGAGAGAGAGAGAGAGAGAGAGAGAGAGAGAGAGAGAGAGTCGGCTAAGAGGTGAAATCTTTTCGTCTCTGCACTCTCTATCTGTTCCATTTTAGAGGAGTGGGTCAGGGGATAGTGAGCATTGCACAAGCACGGACGAAGAGACCCACCTTCAAATGTAAGAAAAACATTGAAACATTCATGCACGGGAAAGAGCTTCTCCTCTGAGCCCAGGTTATGGCTGGAGGAGTTCACAAGTCAGCTTGGAGGAAAAAGAAATCTAAGGCAAAGGATTCATTTCACATGGATCTCAAGTGAAACATTAATAAAAAAAAATATAAAAAAAAAAGATAATCCTCAAGGAATAATCAAGGATTCGGTTGTGCACAAATAATTTATTTTTTTGAAATAAAAGCCGTCAACAATCATTTAAGGAGTTAGTTGTCAATAAATTTAATATTTGTTAGAAAATACGAGTTCAGTTCGTATGACATAAATTAGAACAGCAAACAGAATTTTTTAAAATAATACACTGCATCGGACAAAAAAAACAGTCTCAATATGTAAATAAATATGTCAATAATTAAATGGAAAATCTATATATGTATAATAAAATAAAAATTAACATAACTAAATAACGTTTAGGAAAATTCGTCGTTCCACAGCATTTTTCCTGAAATACGTGTGCACACCAGTGTGTAGCCGAGCCTATCCTACCCCTACTCTTGGTCTTCCAACTGTACTGAAGCCTCGAGGAAAGCTACTGAACTTGGCCCACACGAACCAGGTTCCACTGAACACTCTGATGGCAGTCCACTCCAGTTTATCTCGACTCATTCCCAGCTGAGTAAAGTTGAGGAGGCATTTATGAACTCAGTAACATTTTTTTTTAGCCAGTGAAATGGTTAAATAATCGTAAGCAAAATTCCAAATACACGGAAGATTTTTTAAAAAGTAAAGGAATTAATTTTTTTTTTTTGGGAGGGATTTCTATTTAATGGGCCTTTATTAAAAGAAGATACATACCATGAAGGGCACACAAAGCCAGGACCACAATGTGTCAACCATGTACGTATCATGTGTAATTACAAAACCAAAAATTCATAATTATTACTAAAATTGCAAATCTCTTTTGGCAAAATACATGCTACTCCTAGACAATTTACGGATCTGAGCACTACGTATATCTACCGATCTCTGGGTGCGTCCTGTTTACGAAGTGAGGAATGTTACGACTTCGGAGTCGCTTGCTGTCTTTCCCAATGAGCGCATGCAACTCTGAAGATGGAGACATTAGTCTTTGAAAGCGCTTAGTGCTGAAATAAACAAATTGTGAAGAATTGGACGTTTTTTCTCTCTCTCCAAACCGTCGTAACACTTTTGGAATCTTAAATAAAAAGTCCGTAACACAGGGGCAGCATTAACTAAGCAGATTGTCCCCCTACGTCACGCATTTTGAATTTGTCTCAAAAAGTAAAATTTCAATGAGACCAATATTTGGTATTTAAACTTCAAATAAAGGGTTTCATGGTACAACAGGTTATTGTTTATATGACAAGAGTTTGGGTGGAGGTTTACTGAAGACTGAAACTTAAAAAATACCAATATCTGGGTTAATATTGAAGATAAAGAAAAAACGTATATAACAACATTTATAGACCATTAAATTACCCATAATATTGGTTCTATACATTTTTTTCGTTGCGACTTCCAAATAGCGGAATATTTTGAATTTTTCCGAATTTCCCCCCTATTAACCCCTCCTCCAAGTTGTCCGATTTCAGCCGTTAACGAACTTGATCTTTAGTTTTACATGAAACATTTAAATATCGAGTTTGGTAACGATAAAAAAAAACTGCGACCGCTAGAGTGGTAAAACATATATATATATATATATATATATATATATATATATATATATATATATATATATATATATTTACGAGTCTATATAACATTTTGAACGGACCTCATTTTCGTCATCTCCTAGGTAGGATCGATGGAAATTTGTTGAAATTTTTGAAAAATCAGGTCATGAGTACGGCCCAACAGCTGATTTCCCCTTTAGGGAAGTTTACTAAAAAATAAGCAGCAGAAATTATCAGAATTTACTTACCAGTATGAGTAGGGTTGGCTCCTGCCTGAAGGAAAACTGCGTTTGAAGGAATGAGAAATCAGCGAGTCTTCCTTTCTCCACCAGAGCGAGCATAAGTTCCTTTACTCGGCCGCCATCTTTCTTTGGCCCAACGAAGTGGAACCTAACCTCTCCATTAGGCCTGCAAAATAAAAAAAAAAGGATGGTTCTGTAATCTCTTGAAAATTTAGAAGAAAAAGTATCTAAACAAAAATTGAAATTTTACTACAGCTGAACCTTCTCAGTTATATCAATTTCTGCAGTGTGTTGACGCTAGGTTGCATAGATGGCGTACACGGCAATATTTAACATGTAAAACTAAGCCATGGGGTATCTCTTGGTCAAACATTCAAAATTAGTCGACTGGTTAGAATTATCCAATATGTCAAATGAAATCTCTTTATTCTCTCCATAACTAGCAAGGCTATAGCAAACTGAAATAGAAAAAAAAAATTCGAGACCTCAAATAGTCCGTTAACTGATCTCTTTGATGCGGCGTCATGTGGAAAAGTAGTGGTTATTGTCCACGTAAAAACGACTAATGAAAAGTTAAATAAAAACAGCTACCTAAAGTATTTCGGGATCAGAGTTTCGCCTAAGAAGCGATCAACTAAACTTCATTATCATACTTAATTATCAACTTCGTTATATTATAAATACGTATTTAGTAAAAAGGAATACAAATTTCGTCATAAACTCATAAAGTCCATCACACAGGGGCTGCGTAAACTTAGCTGATTTCCCTTAAGTGAGCTCTGCTAGCACACACCCAACATGTTTCATGTTGCATTCCAATATTTATTTCCCTGTCTCCATTATTTTCGTGGTCTGTTTGTGGTTAAAGATCACCAAAGTCTATACAGTTAAAAAATACAACAAATAATCGTTTTAAAAAGCTATTTTGGTTCCAATTGTAGCTTTATTAGTAATTATTATACCTCTCGTAGTGTGTGTGTGTGTGTATATATATATATATATATATATATTCCTGGAATAGATAAATTGAAATTTGCCTTAGCATCTTGGTTTTAGCGATGGCAACGAAAACTGTTTCGTATACTAAATTCATTGAATCGGATTGAGAACCATTGGAGACCAAGTTACAAACTCAATCCAAGAAATATACCAGATTTTTTAGGGACGCATTTGAGAGGATTTCCAGCCCTGAAGAAACCGCCCTTCAATAATAAATTGGCTTGGGACCCACCTGGTTTAGACATGACTCCAATCTCGTATTTGGCAGATCTCAAGGAAATTTGGTAAAATGTATAATTTAGTTAAGATTATAGATCTGTAATGTATATAGCAGATGATCCTTAACACGTTCAGGACGGACATCAAAAATGTGGTCTATCCACAAGTACGGCACGGGGTCAATTGACCCCGTGGTGCAACTATCCACAAGGACGGCACGGGGTCAATCGACCCCGTACTCATGTTCATCAATTTTTTGTTACGTGACTTAGAAATGAATATTTACCTTACATTTTTCACCTTGTCGGGAACTTTTTTTCTCCTTTGTGTGATAATTTTGGTGATCAACAAAGGATTTTAATTTTTTTTATACTTTAAAATGGGTGAATATGATTTAACTTTAAATTACGACACATTACAATCAAAATTTATTAGTTTATAAAGATAAAATTACAAAACGAGAAAAAACAATCTAGGAACTAGGAGTTTAGTTTAAACAAATAATTGGAAAATAAAGAAAAAATATGAATAAACCAATAATTATTTTGTAATTAACAATTCTTCATTATCACAATGGTTAGGACATAGATTTATGGCAGTTGTTGAAGCATTGTAGACAAAGTGACTTCATGTTGCACTCTTCACAATACGTTCTAACTTTTTTGTCTGCTTCTTTAGAAGACAATGTTTTTCTTAATTTTTCGAAACACCCGGAACACTTTTTTAATAAAGCTAAATCTACTAATTGCCGGCCACGTGATTTGCTCATTATACAGATTAATGTTTCGAAACGACAGCAAAAAGTAAACTGAAAGGGGAGGGATGCGTTCTGTCATTTACATAAGCCTTTGTAAATAACAGAACAAGCGGTTCAGAGGAAAAGCACGGGAAATAACACGGGGCTATATGAGCCCGTGCCGGACTAGAGCCCAAATACCACTCCCCAGGCCGGCACGGGGTCATAAAGCCCCGTGCATTTTTTCAATGATATACGACGTATTTTTTGGATTTGAAATACATAAACGTACTATTTTTAATTATATTTACTAGTACAAAGCAAAAACCGTCAAAGTATTTTTTGAACATTTATCTTCAAAACCGACCCGTCCTGGGAGACAGTTACGTACGGCGTCAATTGACCCCGTGCCGTCCTTAACTTGTTAAGGGAAAAAAGCTATTGAGGTTGTAATCATGACGCAATTTTCAAAAAATGCCATCGATCCTACTTAATTGAATAGATGTGTGTCCGTTCAAAATTAAATATATGTGTGTGTGTGTGTGTGTGTGTGTGTGTGTGTGTGTGTGTGTGTGTGTGTGTGTGTGTGTGTGTGTGTGTGTACATATAACGTTTTTTGTTATGTTGATGTTCTGTGAAGAACTTTTTCTTTTAATTCATTCAAGAATACTTTAGAGTTATTTCGTTATAAATACTATTTTTTTTTTTTTTTTATTTCAAATCACATTCCTTTCCCGGTATACTTGCTTTACAGATAATTTTGTTGGCAACAACTTTTATGTACTTTTAATACAATGTGCAGTTTCTGAAATAAAGATTTGTGCATTTTACGGCACTCGAAAAATTTAATACTCAAATCGAAAAAATCAAGAATATATCGTTTTAGAATTCCATATTTAAAAGAATCCGTCATTAAAGGTATTTCATTTCATTGACAATTCCAAAGTTACAGTTGCTGTAAAGGAAACGAGGTTGAATGTGGGCTGGAAAGATTCTTTAAGGGCCACTAACAATTATTGCACACCAAGCGTTAGCCTTTTATTAATGCAATAGGTGATTTTATGGGAGGTGGCACGGGAACTTGGGGCACCCTGTATATGTATATATACATACATACATACATACATATTTAATTTTGAAAGGACACACATCAATTCCGATGTGGGATGATGTACATTTAGACACCTTTTCAAAAATTATATATACACAACCGCTCTACAGGTTGCAATTTTTGTTTACTACTTACCAAAATAGGTAAATTCGCGTTTCATGTACAAGTAAAGATCATCTCCAAAAGTTTTTAACGGCTGAAATTGTTGACCGGGTTAGTGGGGTATAGACGGGAAGAAAACCGAAAATGCAAAATATCATATATTTCCATGAGACTGATCGAATAATTATATATAATAAATCATTTTTGAAATTTATTTTCCTATAAATGTTGTTTATTTCACTTCATTGTCTCTTGAATATTAACTGAGATATTTTCATTTTTTAATTTTCAGCCTTTTGTTAACCCCCATTTTTAGTTAAAGCACTTTAACATTCAAATAAGCAAATTTCTTTTAAAAAGTTTTATTCTAAGCTTAAATAATTATCGAATATTCTGTTCAAAAGATCTTTACTCTACATGAGATATTACATCATGTTGATTGACAACGTCATCAATTAAGATTTTACATCTTGATCTTGAAAATGTTTATTCAATCTTTGCCAGATTCAATATTTTTGAATGAATCATTTAACACTAAAGATCATATTCCATAATAGCTTAAATCGGGCCAGAAAAAAGAGGGAGGGGTTTTAAATAGATGAAGAATTAGAAAATTCGAAATAAGTTATCAGTTGAATTGAAATATATTATAGAACCAATCTTGTTAAACTATTGAGGCTCAAAATTGTTGTTTTGTTCATTTACTCGTAATTCAAATATTAAGCGAATTATTCGAAATTTTGTTTTCAGTCTTCCGTAAACCTCTTACTTCTACTAAGCGGATTTTACTCAGAAATGTAAAATATATTTTGATGTGAGATCAATAGGGTTTTACCCACAAGTGGGAAATCTGCTTAGTATATGCAGCCCCAACGTAACGGATTTAAAACCTGAAGACCATTTATTAATTAAGTACATGCCATGGAAATATATTAACCAGAAACAGACAGGAAATACCATATGCACACATTTTCCAATAACGCTAGCAAATTTGAAACGGCCGAGATGAGCGGAATTCAATTGCAAGAGATTAAACCAATACCTAAAATTGATTTCGAACCGTTTTTACTTATTTTTCCGAGTAATTGATTACTGAATTCTATCGGCAATATATAAAACACAAATATACGATATTCAGACACGTTTGTATTTCAATAAAAAAAAATGCTGTATGCAAATCGTCGGTGATGCGCATGGGATCGTTAGAGGAAATACTAAAAAAAATATCTGACTGGCAAACATTACTGAATATAAAGGAGTGAATATGATAGCTTAATTTCCACTTTACATTCACAATGGAAAATAAATTGCTTCAATACATTGGATTATTGGCTGACACTTTCCTGGAAAATTTGAATAAAAAAATATTCAAATGATATATACGAGATAGAAACCACAATGCATTGGGACCAGCGATATAAACAGATATTTCACGGTCGTATTTTTCTGCTACAATTATTCTGTCCTATTAGTTTTAGAATAAATTAAAATAATTGACAAATAAAAATAAATGATTTATTATATATAAATTAATTTTAAAATTTAAATCAGGTATTGCGTGTTTACATGTTGCAAGACAAATATGTACCGTGATTATTTGAGTTTAATTGATGATGTAAGTTTCATCAGGCTGTAAAAATCCGTCACGCAGGGGCTGCGATAACTAAGCAGATTTCCCTTTGCGTTACGTATTTTCATTTATCTCAAAACGTAAATGTTCAACGAGAACAATATTTGGTGTATTGGCTTCAAATAAAGTGCTCCTTAATATAACAGCCTATTGTTATTAGGACAAGAGTAGAAGTAGGGGTGAACTAAGGAATGAAAACTAAATATTCCTCGGTTAATTTTAATCTTAGAGAAAATATGTATATGTCAACATTTATTGAGAATTAAATTTAGATGAAGATACTTCCAAGGGGGGGGGGTCACCAGAACATATTTGTATATATCTCGTATAATAAAGGTCGCTTGAAAACAATATTTGGTATTTAAGCTTCGAATAATGTGGTTTATTACATAACCGAATATTGTTTATGTTACATGAGTAAATGTGGTGGTTTGGTAAAGGCTGAAAACTGAAAAATGCATATATCTCAGTTAATATTCAAGATAGAAAAAAATGTCCGTCACGCAGGGGCTGCGTAAACTAAGCAGATTTCCCATGTGAAGTTTTACAATAGAGAAATCTGCATACTGGTAACACAATACCAACGTGATTAAATACAAACGGTAATGAGAAATCTTTCAGTTAATTAAAATAAATTCCCAACTGAAACGGCTTCTGAATTGGAATAATAATTTATATTTTAATAACTCAAATTTTAGTAGTCCAAGAACTAAAGAAGGGGGGGGGGCGGATGAACAGAAAGTATTTGCATAAATCTCACAAAGTAACAAAGGTAAGGTAAGGTTAGGAACGACAGGTAAGGTTAGATGAACCCTCTCACCTGAGCCGACGCAAATGGGCGATCTAATCTGACCACAGACTTCATAAAAATGCAAATATCTCGGTTAATATTCAAGATAGAGAATAAATGTATATACAATATTTATAGTAAACAATACAATTTTTCGATCCGATGCATAATAACGGAGATATTTCGAATTTTCAAAATTCTCCTCCTCTAAATCCCCCATCTCACTGGTTCGATTTCAGCCATTAACGAACCCGATCTTTCTTTCTGCATGAACCGGCTAAATATAGAGTTTGGTAACGATCAAACAATAATTGCGACCGCTAGACAAATATATATACATTTTTGAACTGACCTCATATTCACCATCTTCTAGGTCCTATAGATGAACATTTGAAGAAAAATTTCGAAAACCGCGTCCAGACTTCAGTAACTGATTTCCCTCAAGGGAAATGACCCCATGGGTCATGGGGGACTTTCTGTTAAAAGTATGAAGAATTGGACGTTTCATTCTCTCCAAATAGAAAGTGAATAGCTCATTGTAAGTAAGGGAACCTGAATTTAGTTGAAAATTAAAATAAAATGTGAAAAATGAAAAAGTATGGGGGTCGGTGGGTTGCTCGAACCATTTTGTTGGTGCGTTGAAATAAGAAAAGGGAAACCGAGACAACCTTTTCCCATTTTTCGTCTAAAATACATAAGTAGTATAGCTGCAACACTACATTCCTCTTTAAATATTTCTTGGCACAATTCCAGGAGCGCTCCTGTGAATATAACTTACCACACCAGTGTCAGCACACAAAGACCTGTTTTAAAATGTATACAACTCTAAGGATTTGCGAACAGTGTCTAGCAGCAATATATGTTTGACAGTAATTTTATAGGATATTCTCCAATATCGTTTTACAGTTCGTAAAGATTAGTTGAATACAGTATTTCTGTCATTTATCAAAATTCCGTCACGCAGGGATGCGTAAAGTAAGCAGATTTCCCAAGTGCTAGAATACACTGGTCATCTCATCATGTATTCTCTCTTACAAAGTCAAAATTGGATGAGCTGTAGAGAGGGTTTATTGTAGGCCGAAACCAAGAATGTACTAATAACTCGTTCGATATTACAGTAAACATAGAATATGTTAAATGACAATTTTAGAGCATTAATAGTATAACAAGATTGGTTCTATAACATTATTCAATTAGATTCAAAATAACGGAGATATTTTCAATTTCAGAATCCCCTTCTAACCCCTCCCCCTTCACCCTATTTTGCGTATTATTTCAGCCTTAATTAATATGATCTTCAGATGTTAAATGAAAAAGTTAAATATGGTGTATGATATACAGGAAGTAAACATTTTTGAGTCAAGAATGTCAAATCTTAATTCATGAAGTAATCACACTACGTATAATGGATGTATCCCACAAAGTAATGACCCTTTGAAAACAATATTTAGTAACAGGTGTCCAGAAAGGGTATCGGGCATTTGTTTTCGCGCCATATTCGAAACGGGGCGTCTAAAGGGTGCGCGAGGAGGGGTTCGTGGCGTCCGCCATTTTGTGGAGTTTTAGTCACGATGGAACAGTACTCGGGGACGCATCGCGCATTTTGCGTGCGAGCGTATTATCGTAATGGTGATTCAATAGTGACTGCTCAACGTCTCTATCGTACACACCACGCGCCAAGTGACGATAGCATTAGGAAAGGGATCAGGATGTTCGAGAATACAGGTGCGACAGTTAAAATTCAAAACTCTGGTCGTCCTCGTTCAGGTCGCGATGAAGAAACTATTGAAGAACGTGAGGCGTCGGTTCGTCAAAATCCGTCTTTATCCATCCGAAAGCGAAGCCAAGCGTTGAACATCAAAAAATCGTCTTTACATTCGATTTTAAAGAAAGACTTACATCTAAAAGCCTATAAAATTCAATTGGTTGAAGAATTGAAGGATACGGACCATGCTAATCGACTGAATTTTGCGAACGAAATGCTGCAGCGATTTAACAACTTTAACAACATGCGTTCAGTGACGAAGCAAATTTTCACCTGAATGGTCATGTTAATAAGCAGAATTGTCAGTACTGGGCAGTGGAGAATCCGAGACGAAAGCATGAACGACCCCTGCATAGCCCAAAGGTCGTTGTTTGGGCCGCTATGTCTGCTAAAGGCATAATTGGTCCTTATTTTCATGAAGATCAACGAGGGCGAGCAATTAATGTGAATAGTGACCGTTATTGTGACATGTTGCGAAATTATTTGGTCCCAGAGTTGCAGGAGTTTGCAGGTTTCAACTCAAGAACGTGGTTCCAGCAAGATGGGGCCACTTGCCATACCTCAAATGACTCAATGGAAGTTGTTAACGAATTATTCCCTAATAAAGTCATTTCGCGAAGGGGTAACATCAACTGGCCTCCCAGAAGCTAGACCAGGCCAGAAGCTAGGCCAGAAGCCGACCTTAGCCCGCTTAACTATTTTGCATGGGGATACCTAAACAGTAAGGTTTATCAACACAAACCGCCGAATCTAACCCAGTTAAAGCAAAACATCAGGTCAGAAATGGCAGCAATATCGATAGCTATGTATCAACGTGTTATCGCCAATCTTCGTTTCCGTTTAGAAGAGTGCCAGCAACGTAACGGTCATCATTTGGATAACATCATCTTTTCCAAAAAATTCTCCAATTCATATGCTAATAGTAAACAATAAACTTTTTTATTGCATACAAATAATTTTTGCTTCATTGAGCTTACAAATACCCGATACCCTTTCTGGACACCTGTATTTTATTTATTTAACCTCGAGTTAAGACGTTTCAGAATATATTTGTCTATTGTTAACGTGCTGTGTCTGAGAGGGGATGCTAACTGAACAATGAAAATTTAAAAAAAAATGTAAATGTCTCTGTAAGTAATCGAGATAGAGAAAAAGAGAGTATAACAACTTTTATAGCACATTCCATTTGTAATATTATTGTTTTTACACACTTTTCGACCCAACACATGATAACGGAGATATTTTAAATGTTCAAAAGCCAAATTTCAGCCATTAACGAACTTGATCTTCAGTTTTACATAGAACGTCCAGATATGGAGATCTTCGTTAATTTACGCCGGATAGAAAATATGTATATATCCAATGTTATTGCAAACTTAATTTCCTATAAATCTTGTACATACGTATTTTCTATATTATGAATATTTAACGGATATTTGGATTTTTTATTTTTTAGCCTTCATCTTTAAACCCCTACTTCTACTCAAGTCATATATACAATAACCAGTAATATTTTGAAGCCTAAAAGGAAATATTGTTCTCATTGAATTTTTGCGTTTTGGGATAAATGCAAATACGTGACGTACGTGGGAAATCTACTTGGTTAACACTTTGATTGCGGCTGAGGACACGTTGTCGGTTTCGTGAGTTGTTCCCAGGGGCGGGCCCCGACACGTCGTCATCAGGTCAAAAGACAAAGTTAAACGGTTGGGGATTGCTCCAGTCTTTCCCAAACCATTCCATATTTGACTCTAGCACAGTGAAAGAGGTCCTTGAGAGAATTGTTTCTTCGCCGCAAGATTCCCTGTTTTTTCTTTAATTGTTTTCGATTATTTTACAAAAAGGTCAGTTTGAATGATTATTTTTTTTAAAGTTATCGTTAATAATAATTGCTAATGATAAATATCTATTTAAAAAGTAGCTAAATGAATTAAAACAAACCTATTTTGTTGGAAAAATATTATTTCAAGCCCGAATTTATAATTCCAAATTGTTTTATATTTTACGAAATATAAATAAAAAATCAATTATAAATTACTGAATAATAATTCATCAATCAGTGATTGTGAACAATGTCTTTACTGTTTAATTTTACGGTTTTCTAAGTAAAAATATAATAACTAAAAACGTTATAAAATTATTTTAAAAAAAAATTTATAATTTATAATTTTTTTTTATTCAAACCATATAATGGAAGAAATGAGTTAGCAATTGTTAATGGGTTTATTAGACCCGTTATTTTATTTCAAGAACTTTCACTTCAGGTAGCAAAAAAAGGTTGAAATGCGTTTTGATGAAACTTTTTCTTTATAACTTGAAAAATACAATAATACCTTCTATGCACTCGTTAAATTTAAATAATTAATCAGTCATCGTAAAAATAAATAAAGAATCATAAAAATAATGTTTACACTAGTGAATTACATTATTAGACTACGGCTAGGGAGTATGGTGCTTTCCCGGTGTGGTTGACGACAACCTGTCGTTTAGCAGTTTATTCTCGGAAAACAATTAAAAGATGATAAAATTTATAATATACAGTTAAAGTAAAGTAAAACGAAACTAATAAACAAAAAAAACTGAAAAATGTTGTTGAAAACCTCCGCAGTCAACGTGTTAACGTAGAACCTTCGTGACGGACATTTTTAATATTGTTAATGCCCAGGGGGCTATACGTCCGCTATAGGAAAAAATACAAAAAAGTTAGCTAAGTTGAGACATTATAATCCTCTTTTTTTTTTTTTACAAGAAATACTTTAATTGGTTTCAGTAAGCATTATATGCAATTATACATCGTTTCGATCGGGACTTATTTCGTGATCTCCTGAGTACGATGGATGTACTTTTTATGAGGTTTTTCAAAAATCGAGTCATGAGTACAACCTCAATAACTGATTTATCTTAAGGGATATCTTTTAAATATCCCCAAAATGTCTCTAAAACTATTTGATGGCATAAGATAGCAACTCCAAAATAGGGCACTAAACAAATAATCTGTCTTATACAAATAAACAGTAACTTTATATCCTTTCAGTTCCACACTGTATGCTTTATCTTATATATAAACTTGAATGTTTGTATGTCTGTCCTTTCTATAGTCGTAAACGGCTGAACCGAATTTTATGAAACTTGGTATGTATATTACTACTAACTCAGGCTAGGTTTCTGGCTATATTAGTATTCTCTGAGACGAACAGGAGTGGGGGTTATGAGGGAGGCCTGAAATTAAAAATAGCGATATTTCGACTCCTATTGGTTTTTCGGAAAATATGCACATAACAAAAGTTCTCTGGAATATGCTGGATGGTAGAGGAACCAATTGATCAGGATCAATAAGAAGGCCAAGTCCTCTACTGTTTTTTAATATAATGCAGAGTGCACTTTCGGAGTCAACGCTCTCCTGGGTGACTGGATGTCGCCCGGCGGTCGTGGTCCAGGCAACGCAGCTTTAATCAGGCACTGAGGATGGAGCGTTGACTCCGAAAGTGCACTCTGCATTATATTAAAAAACAGTAGAGTACTTGGCCTTCTTATTGATCCTGATAACAAAAGTTGTTTATTTTGTTATTTAGAGTAACCTTTGTTCTTACACTTTTGTCGTATACCGAAGTATAAATGAGTTTACGCTAAGAACTATAAAACTGCAATTTTATATGGTACAAAAGACTCAACTAAACTAAATGAAACTCCGTATTTGTTTTGGTTATTATAAGCAATATTAAAATTTCAAGGTATGAACAGGAATGGGGGTTATAAGGGATGTCTGTAATTGAAAATCGCGATATTTCGTAACATATTCATTTTTCGGCAAAAGTTCATATAACAAAAGTTGTTTGTTTTGTCATTTAAATAAACTTTTGTTATATAAACGTTCGCCGTATAAGGAAGTTTGAATGAGGTATACACAAAAAACTACAGGAGTCAACAATGTTATAGGACGCGAAAGACTAAATCGAAATCAACGGCAGTCCGTATTTTTGACTTTATGTTATATATAAAAAAAGATACATGCACAGGAAACGGGTAATATAAAAATATTGTGTATTTTGTAGAATTAAGTACATAACAAATACTTTTATTATTAACATATCCCCAGCTCGCTGGACTCGGGTATAAATCCCAAGGATTGAGACGGAAAAATGTAAAAATATTGTACGAAGTAGTCAACAAAAAAATACCATCATCATTCAGCCTCAAATGATTTCCCGGGCGAAGCCGGGTAACTTAGCTAGTACTATTATAAATTGCGCTATGGCTAAAGGAGAGGGAAAGAGAAAGTTTGGAACTTTAATAGCAATGGCACAAGGATTTGGACTCGAGATACGGAGAAGAGATACAAAATCCGAGCAGTTAAGACAATTCTCTAGGGCTCAATCTCTTAAGAATCCTCTTTGGACAATGTACTGGAAAACCATAGCGTATTTCGCAGCAACTAATTCCACCGGCGGGTGCGCTATAATGGAAACACCGATAGGTTCATAAGGAAATAAATAATGCAGGAGAATGTCTTCCAATAACTGGACACTAGAAACTTACACCGTTGTTCCTCCTGGAGATGTCTAAGCGTAGCAGAGAATAAGGTTTAAGGAAGGGGTTTGGATGAAGTGAATGAGACTTCGAGAAGTACTGAGGGTGGCCAATCCACAGCCTTGGAAGTATTATACCCCTCTCATCCTCTCTCTAATAGCTCTTTCTCATTCGGCCAACAATCTAATCTTCAAATAACAGTAAGCTCTTTCCTCAACTAGCATCACAATTCTCCTTAAATAAGAAAGTTACGCTCAGAGTTCCCAGCGGCCAACTTAAGTCCATAAAGAATATTATATACAAAACGTATCGCTTAAACCTAGTTATTTCTTTATTTTGGAGCATTCGCTACGGGGCGATATTGCTCAGATAACGCCAAAGACTAAAAAATCAACTATATCAAAAAAGAACATTAACAAAAATAGATAAAACAAAAGTAATAAATATATAATATATGAATTATAATATCTAAAGATCCCTCATGACTTACACGACTTACTTACTGAAGGTAGCCCACACATTCCCATAATACTCCAACATTTACATGGCATTAACATATACTGACAAATTTAGAATTGTTACATTTTAAAATCTTTTTTAATCCTACTTAAATTAAATATTTTAGACTCCAGCTAAACTGTTTCACTGTATGTTTATGTATGTGTGTGTGTGTGTGTGTTTGTGTGTGTGTGTGTGTGTGTGTGTGTGTGCGCGCGCGCGTGTGTGTGAGTGTATGTGTGTATGTGTGCGCGTGTGTGTGAGTGTGTGTGTGCATGTTTATACGTGTGATAAAGAAAGTGAGAGCATATGATTGTAAATAATTTAGATATTAGAAATCTTCAATTTATTTTGTACATACTAATTTTTATTTATTTGATTTTAGTTTAATTTTTATCCATTGAAAGTATATAATTGTTTACGTAATTTTATTAGTCTTTATAGTTTTTAATTATCTAATTTACTTAACAAGATTTTTTGTTTTTGTTTATTTATTTTATTTGTTGTTTTGTGTTTATTGTTGTTTTGTTATTTGATTGCGTTCTGTTATTTAGTTGAGTTTTATTTATTTGCGTTCCGTTATTTAGTTGTGTTTTGTTATATTGTTGCGTTCTGCTATTTAGTCGAGTTTTGTTATTTGTTTGCGTTCTGTTATTTAGTTGAGTTTTATTTATTTGCGTTCCGTTATTTAGTTGTGTTTTGTTATATTGTTGCGTTCTGCTATTTAGTCGAGTTTTGTTATTTGTTTGCGTTCTTAGTTTGTATTGTTTAATTTTTTCTTGTTACTATTTTCATTTTTGTATTTTGTTTTGTTTTTTATGAGCAATATCGCCTCTCTCCAAACGCACCAAAATAAAATAAATAAATAAATAATATATGAATGAAAATAACAATATACTATCCTCTTCCTTCGATATGTTGTCAATATTTAAATGACTACGTTCTATCCATAACTATTAAACGTTACTTGGTATTATCATTATAATAAAAGACAATATGGTTTTAAACTGAATATGATTTCATATTGTGGGGAACAATCCCTTTCCCACCCTAGCTTTTTGAATATGAAAGAAATTATTTTTAGGGTACGTACCACTGTTATTTATTTTCGCAAGCTATAAGAATTAATAGAATAGTCGAACTTTTTAATGCTCTGAACAAATTATTAAAGTAAAGAAATTCTGATTAACTCAAGCGGGAGCTGAAGTTGTCTAGGTGTTAACAATGTTAATGGTGTTAACTTATTTCCTATGTTCGTTTAAACTTAATATGATCTGAACTTGCTACAATATATTTCCCTCGAGCCGCTTTTACAATATAAATTAATTTTCTTTTAGGGTACCACTGTTATTTATTTAGGTACTTCAGGAAAAAAAAGTATGTATAAATTACTATATAGGAATATAAATTACTAGAAAATTCGAAATTAATGTTTTGAGGAAGTAATTTTATTAAAGCAATGTTGATAACACTTAAGAAGGAGAGGAATTTGTCGGAAGGCTAACACAGTTAATCATGTTAACTTATTTCCTGTGAAATGTTGTATTTTGTTTTCTACTCACATTTACTATTAAGTACATAATGTTATATACATAAGTAAGCTCGGATTAGTTTTTGTCAAGAAATATGTACATTATAGGTGATATTTAATTATAATAAATGCTATTCATGATTATGATTTAAATTATTCAAGGAGTGTCAAAAAGTGGAGAGGGACTTATTTTCATTTATTCTTCAAAAGTAATCTTTCTCGTCTATAAGTCGTCTGGTCTGACCCTCGCGGGAAAACAATGCGCCCAGGCGGGTGTAGTTGTAAAAATTGAAGCCTTGCCCAAAAAAAATACCATCATCATTCAGCCTCAAATGATTTCCGGAGCGAAGCCGGGTAGCTTAGCTAGTATATATATATATATATATATATATATATATATATATATATATATATATATAGACACACACACACACACACACTTTAATAGCAATAGACAACTGATGATTTTCTTTCCAGCATCACGTAAAATCTTGATCGCTGATTTCCCCAAAAGTGAATTGTGCTGATATAAAGCATAAGACAAGATAATATATTCTGAATACTAAGAAGGTATAAATTTAACTGAATACCTCTGAAAACAACGTTAATATATTCACGACTATATAAGGCTTACGATGTATTAAGGACTTAACTCATCAAAAACGTTTAAAAATAAGACAGAAAATAATAATAGTACTACATTTTTTTAATAGAGATTTAAAAAACCTTTACTGTAGCTACTACTTGATTATTTAGCGGAACCAAACTCTTTGAAGTATCTCGAACAAATAACAAGTATTTACGTTCATCAGAGGCTAGAATACTGTCATTCCGAGAAGCCTCCGATATTCCCTTTCAGAGGAGGACATTTTAAAACAGCTGTCATTAATTAATTAAACAGAATTTACAATCGACCAATCTACTTGACAACTCACTGTCTCGTCATTTTGAAATTCCTGGTAGCCCCGTTGTAGGTAATTGAATCAAAAATCAAATTTCAAAGGCTAAACTGCATTAAACGACTCACAATTAAAATTGTTTACTCAAAGCGCAAATTGCATAAAATGAGAAGTAATTCAGTTCATTCCAATTAATCCGTTTACAGCTTGCTTCGAAACAATCACACAACCCATATTTTTGCTATATGTTTCTCTTGTAATTCCATGACAGATGGCGTAAAAATTAGTTGACATGCATACAAACTCTTATACACAAAAATAGTCTAATTAAAATAATAAAAACAATTTAAGAATACATATAACAACAGTGGCATCCCTTTTTATTCCTTAAGAACCAAATGTATGAATAACTGATACTTTGTTAACTCAAGTTATTATTAAAAGAAAAATGACTTACGTAATGTTGAGAATTTTGGCCTCATCCAACTTTGAAAGGTTTGCGCTCCTGAGGTGCTTTGTCATCTGAAAATAAATAAAATGCCCAATAAAAGAAAATATCAACTATCTACTAAGACTACTAACAAAATAGACTAATGATACTAACCCATAAATCACACTAATATGATATTTAATATAACTAAGAAAAAGAATACTCTTTAAGAATGGCGACCTGAATCATTTATAGCTAAGTGGAAAATGAAGCCATTTTTTTTTTAAATATTTATTCGTTTATTTGCAAAAATATATTTAAATATTACAAGCAAATGATATGACAATAAGAATGGCTTGATTATTGTCTTGAGGTGGGAATTTGTCCATTGACAATACCCACAGTGGAGGGAACAATGGGTTGTATTATGGAGTTAAACTGTGCCACTACACGAGGAGATCTCTTGGCCACTTACGATTCATTCGTCGCCTTGGGTTTTTTGGAATATGGGTAGAAGAAAGTGATTCGACTAAAGGATTAGGGTGTGCTGGAAGGAGACAGTGCAATTTCTGATATCGGGATTTGGCGAGGGTATGGACAAAAGGAATGTTGAGGTCGTCATGGAGAGTTAAATTGGATACGTAAAATGGGGAATCTGTAATTTGGCGGAGTATCCTGGATTGGAGGGTTTGGATTTTGTAAGAATTTGTAGGTTTAGTGGAACCCCAAAGTTCAAGTCCGTATGTCCATATTGGTCTGAGTACTGCCGTATAAATCAGTCGTTTTTTGTTTAGATCTGTTGTCAAGTAGTCATATTAGAAGTCTGTACTGTCGATACTCTTCTTGTCATTTTAATGTGATGTGAGATTTCCAAGTTAGTCGCTTACTAATGTGAATCCTAGATACCTAATTTGTAATTTTTGGGTAATTAGTGCGCTATTGAGTGTAACTGGAGGGCAAATGGAACGTCGGAGAGTAAATGTTACATGGCTTGATTGCTACTGTTGACCTTGGTCCTCTATTTAGTCAGCCAGGATTCTAGCAGAGCTAGGTGTTCTTGTAAAGATGCGGATGCCTTATTTGGGTCAGAGTTGGAAGTCAAGATTGCAGTATCATCTGCATACGTGAGAAGGGAAGTTTCGGGATATGATGGGATGTCGGCAGTATAGGTAAGGAATAAGAAAGGACTTAGGATACCCCCTTGAGGTACTGCTGCTAGATGGGGGAATATGGATGAGACTGAGGAAACAAATGAAACTTGAAAATGCCTTTCGGAAAGATACGATTTAAGGATGAGAAGCCAAAAATTAAACTTAATAATACAAAATTAATACCCACGACATAGAATATATATATAAGAACAATTAAAACGATATCTTAATGTATTTCGGGAAATAATGAAGAGAATGAATGAACAATGGAATGTTTCATTAATTTATTTAAATTAATTTGATTGGTACCTAGACAACTCATCGAATTCTAAATTTTAGAACTATAACAGTCTATTATATCTTTATTTTTTATAATTATTGTAAGTAATTCATTTTAATTTTGAAAATTTACATGACTTTATAAAGTCTATATATTTCTCGAAATGCAGTCAATACTGCTGGGTTTTCTTTTTGTACCCGACTACCAGAGAAATGTATCTCAATATTTTTATTTTATTTATTTAAATGAGTTCCGCGACGCTGGCAATTCACTCATTAACCAGGTGTGCTCAAAAAAGCGAAAAGCATAACAAAAACGAAAAAAATAAAATAGGAGTGAAATATGGAAAGCGGTGGTTTCTTAAACAGTTCGTTGGCATACTAGCTTATATGTAGGAAAATGTTATGTATGGAAACATCAGGGCAACGGAAATAATACAAATGGATATATAAGTATAGAAGGGAGAAAAAAAAGTAAAACCCTCCAAAAAAATATATAATTAAAGTGTATACACCATGCTAACGTAGAATAGTAGTGTTTAGAAATCGTACAATATAGAGTGTTGTACATTTTAATGTTTTTTAGATGTTTAATGATTATGTTTATGTAATTACTGGTATCCGTCAGAAGTTCCTGTAACTCATGTGCAATGTCTAGGATGTCTCTTTGTTGAGTCATTCAGTCAAGTGATGTGCAGTTAAAGTTTCGCTGCAATGTCTACCAGCCGGTGTGTAATTGTTTGTCATTAAGTGACCGTGAGTCAGCAAGGAATGGCCAATGCGTAGTCTGCCCAGCACAACTTCCTCACTTGGTGTGCTCCTGTTGCTTGATGGCCATTTCTTAACTGTATGTTTTATTTGTCTTAGTTCATCGTTTTGTGAGTTATCCCATGATTGCTATCACTGCTCTTGTAGTGCCTTAGTGCATTCTCCTAATACATCTTGGTGGTCAGTAGAGCTTATGTCAATGTCTGGTATGTCTACTGTACCTTTTAGCAGATTTCCCTCAAGGGAAATCAGCTTGAGGTCGTACTCATGACGCGAATTTTGAAAATTTTCTTCAAATGTCCATCGATCCTACCCAGGAGATGACGAAAATGAGGGTCGTTCATAATTATATATATAATATATATATATATATATATATATATATATATATATATATATATATATTTGTCTGTTAACGCTCTAGCGGTCGCAATTTTTGTTTGATCGTTACCAAACTCGATATTTAAACGTTTTGTGCAAAAAGAGGGATCAAGTTCGTAAACGGCTGAAATCGGACCAGTGGGAGAGGGAGTTTAGACGGGGGGATTTTCGAAAATTCAAAATATCTCCGTTACCATATGTCGGATCAAAAAATTGTATACAACCAATCTTATTGCAAATTAAATTTACTATACATACTGTTAAACTATACATTTATTCTCTATCTTGAATATTAACCGAGATATTTGCATTTGTATTAAATTTGGGCCGATAACGGATGACTGTTTCCCGCTAAAAGCTAGTTCGGCTCTTTGCCGCAACTGTTCGGCTCTCGTATGGAGATTTCTCTATTGTATAACTTCACGTGGGAAATCTCCTTAGTTTACGCAGCCCCTGCGTGACGGACTTTTGCTAATCTGTGGAGGTATGTACTGTTCTTAATGTTTGTATGTACGGGTAACCCAATAAAGTATAATTTCTTAATCTGTGTATGTCCGGGGCACTCAATAAAGTACATTGTAATTATCCTGTAATTCTAATTTTGATAGTTTTATTTTTAGCTTTTTATAGTAAATGTACGTTTTATTGGCATATACAGCAAGGTTGAAATCTGCTGCACTTTACGCAGCCTTTGCGATATGGATCTGTGATTTATAAAAGTTAAAAAATGGATAATCTTTGTTTCATCTTATAATTTTATTTCGAACTGCGGTTTGTAACAAATTATTGCGAGATTCAGGTTTATTTTGCTTCAAAAACTAAGCAAGCACAGATGGAATTTCTTTCTTTTTTTTTCTTTTTTTAAATACTGTCAAATCTTACAATAAAATGTATTATATTTGTCAAAATTGTGCAACTTTAACTTAATACTAGTAATGAAGATGTCTCGCTAGGAATGCTACATTAATCTAGCCTATGGCTGTCAATCTATAAATTCCGCCAATATTGGTATCCGATAGAAGGGAGTAATTGCTCCTCGCCGTCGAGTCCAATAGACATTTTTCTCTGCTCTGGAATCCGGTGTAGGGTAACTGTGGTACACCAAGCAAGAGGGTAGAAAGGGTTGAACCTTTAAAAAAAAAAAAAAAATAGTTTTCATGTCATAATGTTGTATAAGCTACGCAATAAGCCTTAATGACGTTATAGGCATATTATAAGGGATTGATTGTATAATGGTGGACTCAGCATGAGTGTTTTAGCAGATTTCCCTTAAGAATTTTTATCGTTACCAAACTCGGGATTTCCTTGTTTTATGCAAAAAGAAAGATCAAGTTCGTTAATAGCTGAAATTAGACCAGTGGAAGGGGAGTTAGGAGAGGGGATTTTGGAAAATTCAAAATATCCCCGTTACTATATGTCAGATCGAAAAAGTGTACAGAACCAATCTTATTGCAAATTAAATTTACTATAAATATAGTTATACACATTTATTCTCTATCTGGAATATTAACCGAAATATTTGCATTTCCATTAAGTGTTTGCGGAGAACGGGTGAGATGAGATCGGCTAATGTCGTTTCTATTTGTGAGTTTCCGCCAAGAGATAGTTCTGCCGTTTCCGTAACTGTTCACGTCTCTCGTGAAATTTCTCTATCGTTACCTTCACGTGGGAAATCGGTTTAGTTTACCCAGCCCCTGCGTGAAGGACTTTTGAAGGAAGTGAAGTCGAAACCGGCTGAAGTGTGGCCTAAGCAGCTTTCTTATTACTGATACTCGTATGATATCGTGACATTATATGTAATGTCATAGGCTCGTTTAAAATTGCCAGAGTAATAGGACTACGGAAATAAATGTGATATTTACATTTTTGCATTATTCCATTTTATTGGCAAAGAATTCCTACTAAGATAAAGGTAGAGTGCTTTGCGAGATGGTGTCATGTTTCTTGCAGTACATGTAAAAAAATGTTGAAGTTACGCAACCGTTACACTACAAGTGAAACATTTACGATGATGCATCAGTCAATTTTTATATCTATTCCAAATATTATATGTTTGTACATATATACTATCTTTTCCCTAAGGTGAAACTGGATTAAAATGACCAGAATTTAGATATGGTAAAATGGAAAGCGGCAAGCGTTCTCACAGAAGATGACATCCAGAACTGTTTCTTCTATGGACAATTTCCAAAGAAAATCGTAGGGAGAGAGAAGGTGTTTATATTAAAGGCAATAATAAGTAATTATGTATAACATTTAAAAAAAAAATGTTTCCACGTCAGTCTAGTTATTTAATAGCAACACCTCGTATATATATTTGTGTAACTCTTTAACAACTAATAAACAATCACAAATATTACCTGTTTCTGCAGTTTGACTTCGAAGGTTCTCCCTGGTTCTCCAGCAGAAGTCATGTTTATTAGCCTCAGTATACACTCGAAGTGAGCCATATCTAAAACAAAAAATAGAAATAAGTGATTTTGCAAAAATAACATTGACTTGGTAAATAACTAAATGTACGCTATTGTAAATAACCAATTTTCAGATGAATTTCTAAAAGGCTAACGGTTAAGAAGTTGCGAAGGTCTAAAGGTGACATGTGCAACAGAAATGCGCTAACAGTACACATTCTACGCGTGTCTCTTCCCATTTCGAATTCCACCCCGTTTCTAAGGATGGGGAGTGGCGTATTCGTTTCATCTATTGGAAGTGACTGTGAGGAAGAAACAGCACTTCAGAAATGGCAAGCCCCTGATGAGGTGGTACGAAAGCCACGAAACATGTAGGGCAGTATCAATAAAGTTTGCCCGAAAAAAGTTTTTTATTGGTGGCCCTTGCCGAAAAACTATGAAGAACCAATTGGAAGTCAAGTTCACCAACTGGTGGGTATTTTAGTAAAGAATATACTTAAACAAAATGTTGTGATGTTGAAACACTATATACATAATCTGTTGAGCCTAATTAAATTATAATAGGAATTCATTTATTACATCGCTCCACGACTCCTACGTGACGAACTGTTAATGCGATTCCCCATTTTCATTTTATAAATAAGATTTAATATATAATATATATTATTTATGTAAGTAGTGGTTACCTTGGGGTGCAATGACTCCATCCCTGTCACAACTGCATACGTTTTCCCTGGACCCATCATAAGGGCACTGCCTTATGCATTTCAAGTCGTCGTTGCACTCTGTAAAAATCAATATTGTGTTAATATAACTATATATATTAGCATATGCTCTAATGTTGTAAGTATTTTCACTACATGTTTACTATTATTTTTTTTTCTTACGAGGTATAATTCTAATACGGTATCCCCGGGGATGGGAGCAAAGCCTCAAAAACCTGACAATTTTGGTTCAGAGTTTAAATTTAAAATGGGCTTCGAATGACTGACTTCTGTAATACGAAATAATTCATAATTCCGATATAACAAATCATAATAGTGCGGAACGTCTACAAGGATTTATGAAGGAATTATCAAGCTGGCGTAATGGTAAAGAACATGTATGAATAAACAAAGTTTTATCAAAACATTTACATGATAACAACATAAAACATTTGCTTGATAAAACAGCATGTAGTCCCATTATATTTCCTTTTCTTAATTATTATTTTTTAATTGTTTCAGCTTTTTCATTGACTATTTTTCTCAAACTACAAATATTTGTTGTATATTTTACTTGCTTATTTGTTAAATGGAATTAAATTTTTATGGCATTTGTTTAACTGATTTGTATTCTAATTAAAAACAAATTTTTGTAAATAACCCACCCCACTACAGGGCATAATGGGACATACAAATGGGGATAATTAAGTAAATAAACTCCTTCATTTCGAGGATACTGAAGTGAGTGGGAAAAAAACCAAAGAAAAGTTTTAATTTGAGGTTTTAAGTTGAGTTATATCATGGATTAGATAATTGGATTAACCCTTGTTCGTGTAGTTCGTGCTTCTGCTTTTAGTTGAGAAATATCTTTAAAAAATAAAAATCGAAGAAACTTCCCCCTACCCAACTATTGGAATTGTAGGTTGCATTCTTTGTATCCGAGTGACACATAATGTATTAATTAAGAACTGAATTTAACAAATAAATTTTTTTCCATAACAACAAAGACACAGACAAAAAAAGAAAAGAAAAAGGTATTCATAAATATTTTCAGCGCAAGTTTATTCTTTTACATATAATTTACGTATTTGATTTTTAAAGAGTATTTAGCCGTGAATATATATTAGTGTAAGTAATTGAAGTATGTATGTGACCACAAAAAAATTACAACAGCATTAACTTTAGATAATATTCTATTTACACGAAATTGAAAAACACTTTTTAAACCTAACTAATTTCGTATAGTTGATTAAAAAATTGAAGGGGCTTCATTTTTGTTTTCTTCTAGTTAGAATCGATGGACATTTGTTGAAATTTTTCGAAAGTGGCCTCATGACTACGACCTCAATAGCTGATTTCGCTCGAGGGAAATTTGCTAATAAATCAGCAAACCAGACCTCGAACGTTTTTGCGAAAGTATAGAGAATAGATCAACACGTGTGCATGGTAGCTCCCCTCGAACCACTACGTGAAAGATTTTACTTTTTATCTTCCTGATCCCATTAGAATAATTTAATTTAAAAAATAAGCATTCCCCCCCCCCCTCACCCTCCAAGTGGAATAAATTGATACGCACGGTTTATATTAGATCTAGCGTATATTGCGTGTACTTCATATTCATGGATGGTATATCAAAGATCGGAAAATTGTGGCTGCTGGAAATTCAAGAAATATTGCGGCATTATTAATCGAAAAAATCATACATCGATACGGAAAATAAGGCGCACACCTTATACGCCACTCATAAATATTTGAAACTTTATTCGGCATCTACCAAACTACTTTCAACTAGTTCTCCTTCGACTTAGCATTTCCCTCCTATCTGCAACTTAAAATAAGTCAAGCCCTTTGGCTTGCCACGAGTACTGCAAAAACTTTTTAATACATGAAGCAAATGGGTTAGTTGGAACCTCCGGTGATCTTAACAAACTTTCATATCTTTACCTTTCAACTTTCTTGTGCATCCGAGAAATACTTTTAACTATGAAAAACTTATCTCCTTGCTGGATGTTTAAAAGTAAGTTTTGTCTTTATTACCGACAGCTATTAGAACTTACTGCTCCTGTTAAATCTAAAATAAATGTCTCCGTATAACGCACTACTCCAGAGTCGTATGGCTGTGCAGACACTAAAGCATGACACTTTTCATTAATTTTCACTAGCATTATATCACACTATGGTATAAACAAATTAAGCAATAAATTATTCAAAATAGTATTATCTAATCCCATTCTTTTTTTTAAATCCTAGTCCCTGCTAACATATCCTGGGTAACAGAAATCAATTTACAAGAGGATTTTCTAAAAGGCCAGTGGAACATTTTATACAGTATTTTTTTTTTTAATTTAGCAAAAGGACGACGACTCTTTGAACTCCTGTGTAAGATCCCAGCCGTTGGTTCCTTTTAGCACTGTGTGATTTTAATCATTTGATCTTATTATTTAACTAAATTCTTTGATTCATGGGAGGGAGGTAGGGTTAAGTCTGGATATCCTTATGTGGGTCAACAATATATATTTTAGCTTTATCAAAATATTCAAATTAGTTTAATTGAACTCAAGGGCGCCAGATTCACTTGGAAATAGGACTGGAAACAAATTAACTGATAATGTTTGTTTGAATGATAATAGAAAAAGTTTACGAAAATGATCATATGTGACATATTTGTTAGCAGGTTCCCATAAGGAAAATCAGCTGTTCGTGTTGCACTCATGTGGAGATTCTAGAAACTATTCGGAACTAGGAGATGACGAAAACACGCTCCCCTGAAATTCGTATTTGCATATGTATATGTATGTTGTTACCTCTCTTTCGGATTTGATTTTATTTGGTCGTTATCAAATTTCATATTTCTGAGTTTTATGTAAAACGGAAGATCAATTCGTTAATGGCAAGTCAGAAGGAGGGGACCAAAGGAGGCAAGGGGGTTTGCTGAATCGAAAACTCAAAATATCTTCGTTTTAATGAGTCGGACTAAAAAAATGTGGTATAACTCAATCATATTGTTTATTTAGTTCTTCAGTGAGTATTGTCTGAAACACTAATATTAACTGCGATATTTCCTATTTTTTTTTTCTTTTCATCATTTTCACTGACCGCCTTCTTTTAAAACTTTACTACTTTTAATTTTCTTCGTCCTCTTTTCTTCAAACGATTGTACTGGTTAATGGTCTAAAATCTACAAATTTCAAAAATATTAATATTCCTGGTTTAATGGTTAAATACCTCATATACATCAACCACTAACATAAATGTTTCGAGAAAAGCGAATTAGAAGTAAAACGCTCTGGCAGAATGTATCAAACCAAAAAAAACATACCTTTTGTTTAAAAATAAATTTAAGAACTACAGGAAAGTCGGATGTTTTTATTCACAAGATGAATACTTTCAAAATTGTTAAATTATTAAATAAAACTGGTAAATATTTGTCATAAATATCGCTCTAAAATAATTTGTGATCAGGTACATTGTCTATAAAATTGGTCAAGTTTCTCATCATTTATAAAGCTTGTTATCCTTTAATACATTTGCAATCCAAACATTTTTTAAAAAACATGTTTTAGAGTTGTAAAAAAATTTTACATATTTAGAGTTGTATTAAGATTGTTGACGAAAGTAATTTATTGTATTAATTATATAATTTTATGAATTTTATACTGTGTATTATTAGAATTAGACTTTTTTTTTTAAGGAATGTTTTATGTAAGTTTAAACATAATTCAATAATTTGTAATTGATATAATATTAGAAAATTGCTTATAGGAAAACAAAACAAATCAAATTATTTGACGTATCCAATTCTGTCATGATAACATTTAATGGAAAAAACACATTTCATTTCGTATACAGATAATTTTCATTTAGATCTCCAGACCTTATCCAAAAAGGAAATTTGCTAAAAAGAACGGCAAACATTCTGAGTGGATTACGATATAATAGCGCATTATCAATGCATAGGAGTGTCGCTGGATATTGCGACATCATCGAAAGGGTTATCAGAAGCCTCCCCAGAGGGAATGTCGAAAGGGGGTGAGCGGTGAGCAAGGAATACTGAAGAGGGAAGGGGGAGGGGGCGCACAGAATTCATGACCTACTGCAGAATTTACTCTACGGAATGTGAGCACATCATGCAATTCTATTTCTTAATGCGAAGTGCATTTGCAGAACCACATGCAAGGCTCAACACTGAATATCATTGTGTAAATGGATAAACCATTATAGTAGGTCACTTGGAAAGATTTTGGCGAGAGAACCAGGCAACGTGTCATTTTGAGGAACAATTCGCTCAAATGTGTTCATAAAATACATTATTGCTAGTTTTATTATCAGTAAACAATTTATTTGACGACACACTACTCACATTGTGAGCTTTTTTTCGCCACTAACCACAATATGCATGGTTAACTTCACGGACGTATTACACAACGCAATAACTCACTAGTAGATCACTAGAATCACTGGTGAAAGCGCTTATTCCCAACTAAACTAAACTGCCGGGTGCGTTGGCCGAGTGTATACGAGCAGGTTTGATGCCCCAACTCGCCCGCTGATTGGTCGGAGCCGCGTACCCTAGAAGGTTCTAGATTCCCGCACCGACTCAATCTACGCCCATCAATGCCAGAATTCTCTCATTTTCCTTGGACTTTTTAGATAAAAATATTTATCCGAAGATTAAATGTGAGTGTGATTCCATTTGAAGTAGCAACACAACCGCACAATGGATGCATATTTCACAACGGTATGTTTAAGTCGTTTTATCGTGGCTTTAGGGAACCAGCCTCGATATACAAGACCACCTGAAAAAGGCGATATGAAAATCAGTGAAAAATTGATTGAAATAAAACCAGACACCGTTGTAGCCGCACTCAACGGCCTTTTTGAGTGCTAGCAGCGGAATTTAAATTATAACGTCAGTTACTTAGGAGCTGCGCAAACTAAAAAGATTTCACCAGTGTTGTTTGAGAAACTAGTGATCTCACTAAATATATTTTATTTCTATTTAAAAATCCGATGAGTACAAATGAGGGTTAACTGACAATGTATAGTATATAATGTATAGTATGTAAAAAAAATGTATAGGGCAACAATTATAGAGCATAATTATTTTAACCAGTTTGGTTTGAAACCATCTTTCGGCGATAACTAATAAATAACGGCGATATTTTAAATTTTCTTATTTTTATCGCACTCCACTCCTTATGCCTAATCCAATTTCCTCCATTAATAAAAAAATAGCATGAAATGGTTATTTACATAGTACGGTATTATTCGAAAAAACATTTCGGAATAAAGAACGGAAATTATTAATTGATGATCTCATCTAGTAAAGATAAGTTGGAAACAATATTTGGTATATTTGCTTTTAGTTGAATTAGGAAGACCTAAAATTCATGTTTACATGGGGCTGAAACGTAGAAAATGAAAATATCTCGACCAATATTGAAAACAGAGAAAAATGTGTTTAACATCACTTGTAGCAAAATAAATGTGCGATAAGATTGCTTTGTTACAACATTTTGACACAACATATAATAAGGGAGATATTTCGAATTTTCGGTCTCCTCCATTTAACCGCCCTCCCCAATCTGATTTCAACTACTTATAAACTTTTAACAAAAATATCGTCACAAACACACACACACACACACATATATATATATATATATAATTTTGATTGGGCACCTCCTGAGTACAATCTGAATAGCTGATTTCTCTGCTGAAGTTGTAGCAGTGAGTCGTCTTACTGATTCCGAGGTCTAGTTGACATTTTGTTTACGCCACAAGAGGATGGAAATGGAAGAAGGGGCAACTACCAGTTAGGCCTTAATCGACCAAAACCTACATACTAACTGGCCTCAGAACTTCAGATAACCGTTCAATATAAATGAGACGATAATTCTCATATGTGACCAAGGGGGCTAAGAGGCCTCTTCTTTGATCGTTTCTCACACTTCCGAGAGTTTAACAACGACCTCCTTGCGTGTAACCAACAACCGCAAAGCCGATACGGACACCAACCGTCAGGTGCCGATCTCACTGATTGTTAGCGAGCTGACTACCTCCGCCAAACCCGTGGTACCAGTATGGTCTGGCCTCAAACCCTAGGCTGGTTACAGGCTTCGGGTCGTAATGCCTTTACCTCATGCCCTGGAGGGGAGATGGGTTGCGATGCCACACCCGACTCCTCAGAATACCGGATGGGATCAACTCGGGCTATACCCAGATCAGATCTCACCGCATTCTTTGAAAGCCTATGCACGCCGGTAAGTCAAAATCGTTCGGATAACTGCTACACCCCGTAATCATACCCAAAGTAAGAAGGCTTAGTCTACAGGGCACTGTGCATAGAATGGTAGGTTCATACCAGAAAATTTACAGTACTTCAAACATACAGTTGCACTCACCGTGTAGTGGAGCTGGTCTCTCACAGTGCTGGCCCTTGAACCCTGGTGGACAGTCACAGGTAGTGTCTTCTGCCCCAATATGCCTGCAACGAATAAATTTATATATTAATAGTAATAAATGAAATTAAAAAAAAAAGGTTATTTATTAACGTCCACTTTGTGCTACTTGGCTAACTGGGAAGGGTTATCTACAGGTTGCCACCTGTTTCTAACCAAAGTGGACTAAGGATTCTATTTATTGAGCTTGTCACTACGTAAATTCCTGTTCCCAGGCGACAAAATGAATATTACAAACAAGGGGAGTGCACGGCCTTCCCCCTCCCCACCAATTTGAACGAAATTTTTTTAGTGTTTAGTGCCTATTGAAAAACCAGTTCTGTAAAAGCGAGAGAACGCACTTCTCAAGCGTTCCTCAAAAAAAAATTGTTAAAGTTTGCCTGAACGTCTTGAGTTGTTCCCAAGACGTCTATTTCAATGATTCCTCTATGGCTCAGAGGTTGGGCTTTCCTTTCGTAATCGGAAATCTCGAAATCAAATCTCCCCGGAGTAACTATTTTTTTTCTGGATTTTTTTATCCAAGGTTGTTAATTTAATATTAATTAATACGGGAATGTTATTTTTTTTATTTGTAGCGTGTTCCATATATTTAAAGAAAATTCGAATGCTTTCTGTCAAAAATGTAATTGGTACTAGGAAACTTTTTATATTATACAAGAGATATATGTTATTAATTGAAAACATAGGTAAATAACAATTATCAATAATAACCCAGTATAAAAATTAATATTGTTAAACGTTTTTATCTATCTTTACCAATTTATTTGATATTATTTTATTTTACAATTAATAAAGATATTCTAAATTTTCTAGCCCTAGACATAAAAAAAATTTTTTATACATTAGAGGTTTTTCATAGTACTTGGCCTTGGATCACTGATGTA
The DNA here is from genome assembly GCA_019009955.1 of Riptortus pedestris. Taxonomy (NCBI): domain Eukaryota; kingdom Metazoa; phylum Arthropoda; class Insecta; order Hemiptera; family Alydidae; genus Riptortus; species Riptortus pedestris. Next base: position 126,867,560 of record CM032232.1, on the reverse strand, counting down.
TACTTATATCAACAAGTTAACAATTTTATTGCGGGTGTTGAAGAGCTGAATGTATTTTAATAGAACATGATATTTTGCTATTCTGTTCGATCAAATAGGTGCAGTTTTGGAGACACTTAATACAATTTTTAACTTGATGATAGAAATACACTTCAGTGATAGAAGGCCAAAAATAAGGAAAATATAACTCTAACTTATAAAACTGTTAAAGAATATTTACCATTACGAATCGGGTTCTTATTTGCTACAGAAGGACAGCGAAACACGACTCTGCGTCAAGTTTACATATTTTTTCCTTAGGGACTTTAGAAACTATGTAATAAATTTTTCAGCAGATTTACATTAGTGGAAATCAGCATTTGACATTTCATTCACAACGCGATTTTGGAAAATTTTCCGTTTAATGCAACAAAAAAATTAAAATTTGTTAACTGCTGCAAGCGCACCAAGGGGATTGATTATCTATTATTATGAATCGGCATTCTCTGTTATTATGAGTCAGTACAAATATTTTTTTTTACGCAGTCATGTTGAAAATTGGACCTCATTGTGGAATATTAACCAAAATATTTCCATTTCTTTCTTTTTTTCGTTTTTTTTTTGTTTTCAGCATTTGATAAATCTTGACTCTTAGCTCATCTCATAAGTAGTAACAACAAGCTGATATGTAACGAATCGTCGTATTCCTAGCGTAAACAGTGAATTTGGTATTCAAGGAACTTGTATTATTTCCAACAACAGCTGAATATTTAGTTCATCGATACCATACTTCACATTTAAACGATACTTATAAAGCGATCAAATTTGTTAATGCTCTTAATCTGACCAGGAAGAAGGGAGGGTGCTTAGAAGGGGGTTTAAAAAAAAATTATATCTCGGATTTGGAGTTGGGATCGAAAAATATTATCAATCATGCTAATAATTATTTTATGTCTGTCATGTTGGCTGTTAGGGAATGGCATGGGAATATACATATACTACTACTTACGACATATATTAAGACTTAACACTAATTATATTACAACACACATACCGCTGGGGGCCAAGTCAAGCAGACAGAGCTGTAGCACTAGAATATCATAAAAACTCTTTACTCTCTAAAAGCTAGCAATACAATGCGATCCCATTTCCAGTAGCGCATTGTGAGCAGTCTGCGTGTCTTTGCCCCCGCTCGCTCGCTCTCATTACAGCACGCTGGTCTATATCTAAACAGAAATCTCTACACCACAGTGTCATACAGTTTTGGTACATATACTTTTTTACTAATTTGAATATTAAACGAGCTTGTTTTCCCTTTGTTTAGCCTTAAGTGAACCTTCACTTAAGTGATTTACACTTATTAGCGACTTTGACAACTAATAATTTCGTGTCCAACTTAAATTTGAAGTTGGAGTAACATTGAGTAGTTACTAGTGAAGAAATAGGAAATAGAAATTGAAATGGCAACATCAGCTTGTCATATGAAATCTGCTTAGTTTGCGTAGTGCTTTCGTGACGGAATTTTGCTTCTCTCAAAGCTGATAGTGTTATCAGTGATAGCCAGCAGCTGACGACTAACTGTCTTCTTCGGACCATCAAAAAGAAATCGATCCGCCGCCGTCATTTTCTCAGCCATTATTCTTCCGAGTACATTAAGAGCTCTGACTATAGAGATAAATATAAATTCATAATTCATTGGGATTGAAGTGGGGTCGATTGGAGATAAGCCAACCTCTCTCAATCCATCATCTTAACCCTTTCACTACACCAATCATTAATCGACTTCCTCTTTAAAACCTCCTCAACTTTCTTCATTAAAGACTCTCTCTCGGTGACTCCACTAATTCATTCAGCTTCCATTCTCACAGACCCTACATCTCCTTTGTTCTTGTTTATCTCGCTGCCTCGATGGGTCTTAATAGTTTTAAAAGTTAATTATTTAACCTGTGAGAAAAGGTAAAAAAATATTTAAAAAAAAAACTCTGCTTTTTTAGTTATTAATTAGGACTTCGTCTAAAGGAGATTATTATATTTAAGTGAAACATTATAAATTATAAAATCCAAAATTGCATAAAGTCAACCAAAAATTCCAATTAAAACACATCAAAGACCTACAATTCAGGCATGTAAAGACCATATAAATTAGAGTGAGGTACATTATATTGTTATAATGTGGCGTAGCCACTCATCACTCAGAGAGCAATTATTTATTACTATCATTAGCAAGGAATGGAAAGGGTCACATTTCGCTGAGGGGAGTGAGTTATTAGCTGGCTGGAAGGTTTGTCTCTCTCTCTCTCTCTCTCTCTCTCTCTCTTTCTCTCTCTCTCTCTCTCTCCTCTCTCTCTCTCTCTCCCCTCTCTCTCTCTCTCTCTCTCTCTCTCTCTCTCTCTCACTCTCTCTCTCTCTCTCTCTCTCTCTCTCTCTCCCTCTCTCTCTCTCTCTCTCTCTCTCTCCTCTCTCTCTCTCTCTCCTCTCTCTCTATCTCTCTCACCCCCCTCTCTCTCTCTCTCCCCTCTCTCTCTCTCTCTCTCTCTCTCTCTCTCTCTCTCTCCCCACTCTCTCTCTCTCCCCTCTCTCTCTCTCTCTCTCTCTCTCTCTCTCTCTCTCTCTCTCTCTCTCTCTCTCTCCGCTCTCTCTCTCTCTCTCCCTCTCTCTCTCCCTCTCTCTCTCTCTCTCTCTCTCTCCCTCTCTCTCCCTCTCCCCCTCTCTCTCTCTCTCTCTCTCTCTCTCTCTCTCTCTCTCTCTCTCTCTCTCTCTCTCTCTCTCTCTCTCTCTCTCTCTCTCTCTCTCTCTCTCTCTCTCCCCCCCACACACACACTCACTGTCTCACTCCCTCCCTATCTTACAGGTAATTTTCACATTTAATTGTGAGAAAATTTTAAATGTTAATAATTGCCTTAACTGCATCTCAACAGTTAACAACTTTATAACTAAAGCATGAGGAAGAATGAATGTTATTGCCTAATGTATACTAAAATCTCGCTTGGACATTAGGAATTAAGATTTAGACACTTGAAAAGTAAAGTATGTTTAAACCATAAAACCAAATTAAGTGGCACCCGAACAGGGACCGCTCTCACTGAGAATAAAAGAATAATTGAAAATATGATTAAATTTAATAAGCATTAGTTTATTGAAGGATGTTGCCCTTATTAACGTACACATTTACTAACAGATCCATTTGCAACACTATATTAGAAATATAAATGAACACACACACAAATACAATCTTTTCACTGCAATATTTACCTAAATTTATCTCTTACAGAGATTTATCCAATCTTCAAGTGTGTCTAGAATGTGATTATTTTTTCTATTATTCGTCATGCTTTATTGAAATCTTATTTAAATGCGTAATCAAAAACTGTAAATCTCCGTCATTTATGGGTAAAGTAACTACTTCTACGTTTGTATTTTTGTTCGTATCAAATGCGTTTTTGAAGGAAGAAGATTGTTTGCATGATATATATAGTATAATTTGCTGTATGACTGCAAAGCAATATCAAAGGAGTTAGATAATCCTGCAATGTAAGTAATCTGATAATTTATTTCTACCGTCAGGCTCTCGGTGTTCTTGGCGCCTAAAAATAATTTCATTGTAAGGCGAACTAATCTTATAAATAAATGACATCATAAACACAGAATATTAGCAAAATAGTCACTAAATGTCTGCCCAGCAAAAGCTGCGTACCCTTGCGTGACCATGGCCTTTTAGAAGCTCTGAGTTATAAAATCAAAGAAGGGTGGCCCCTCACCAAACTCAGAGGGTGATCTGAGTCCGTAATGTATGGCGGTCTAGCATGGACTCTTGCCAAAGGAAACAAAAAGGCCCTCTGCTAGATCTTTGCTTTTGGTCGTCCTCTTTACCTTTTTAGATAATGTTCGCTGCACTAAAGCTGGAAGGAAGATAAAACGTTTATGGAGAAGCGGGACTTGTTAAATATAAAAGTGATCCGTGAGTTGTGCAAACAAAACATATAAACTCCTCTCCAAATAAAAGTCCGTCACGCAGGGGCTGCGTAAACTAAGCAGATTTTCCATGTGAAGTTTTACAATAGAGAAATCTGCATACTGGTAACACAAGCCCACCATCAGTAAATACAAACAGTAATAAGAAATCTTTCAGTTAATTAAAATAAATTCCCAACTGAAACGGCTTCTGAATTGTAAAAATAATTTATATTTTAATAACTCAAATTTTTGTAGTACAAGAACTAAAGAAGGGGGGTGCGGATGAACAGACCGTATTTGCATAATTCACAAAAAGTAACGAAGTTAAGGTAAGGTTAGAAACGACAGGTAACGTTAGAAGAAGCTTCCACCTGAGCCGAGTGGTTACGGAAATGGCCGAACTAATCCGAACTATACCCGACAACAGACTTCATAAAAATGCAAATACCTCGGTTAATATTCAAGATACAGAATAAATGTATATAACAATATTTATAGTAAATTTAATTTGCAATAGGATTAATTCTATACAATTTATCGATCCAATGCATAATAACGGAGATATTTTGAATTTTCGAAAATCTCCCCCTCTAAAACCCTAGTCCGATTTCAACGGTTAAATATCGAGTTTCGTAACGATCAAACAAAAATTGCGACCGCTAGAGCGTTATCATACAAATATATATATATATATATATATATACTCCTCACTGAAAAATTCCTTTTGCCCAGGTGGACATCCAACCTACCACTCTAAGTGTACCAAATGAGATTAAGACCACGCCTTAATTCTAAAATCTAATGCCGGATGTTTATGTAATAATGTTTTTAATAATGGAATTAAAGTAAAAGATAATCACATTTTAGCAGATTTCCAGTAAGGGAAATGAGCTATTGAGGTAGTAGTCGCTCCGCGATTTCCGAACATTTCTTCAAATGTCCATCGCTCATGCCAAAATGTAACAAGATTTAGATAGACAGCCGTAGAGTAGATGACGAAAATGAGGTCCGTTCAAAATGATATATATATATATATATATATATATATATATATATATATATATATGCCTGTTACCGCTCTATCGGTCGCAATTCTTGTCTATCATTTCCAAACGTTGATATTTAAACGTTTTATGTAAAAATAAAGATCAAGTTTGTTAACGGCTAAAATCGGACCAGTGGGAGGGAAATTCATGACATACATGGGAAATCTGCTTAGTTTTCGCAGCACCAGTGCGACGGATTTTTCTTGGTAGGATCGATGGACATGTGAAGATATTTTTCGATAATCGTGTTAAGGATAAAACCTCGAAACCTCAATAGCCGAATTCTTCTAAAAGTCGGTTGTTCCACGAGTTAGAATAGCACACATATAATGTTTTAGAAAATGCTATAGTCGCAGTTGGAGTACGTTTTCAAAGGGTGTAGTGAATACTTTATGATGCTAGTTTAAACATGGAGCATTCTAGATTTTCAAAAATATTACCTTGCCTCTCCGTTTGTTTATTTTAGGTCATGTTCCAACCTAACTCAAATTTTAAGTCGCATATAAGAAATCTACTTAGTTAAACCAGCCTCTGTGTAACGGACTTTTTGAATTAAATAAAATCAATTGGGTTTCTTGGCACGTGGCAAAAGGTCGTTTTGTGACCTAGTTGACCTATTATTAATACAGCGCCTAAATTTTGTGTGCTATTTGAAGGCAGCCTCTACCAGAGTTACTTAAACAGCTGGGCTTGCTTATATTATTTCAGTTAATAGGATCCACAAAGCCATGTTTAAAGCCAAGGATGAAGACCGAGAGGGCGGCATTGAAATAAATGGGCACTATAGGGATTATTGTTAGGGACTAGGGAGCTCTTATTGGAGGGCCAAGGATAAGGGTTAGCCCGGGATAGAGAAAGGGTTAAGAAGTGGACTTCTAACCCCCCACCCCCACCCACCCGAACTACGATTGGTACAAACAGGATCTACAAAGGGTGAGGAGGGTCACTACTTATAGATTATTGGATAAGCCAAGTTGGATTCAAATATTCTTGGGATATTTTCCTCTATATTTTATATAACAGTCCGTCACTGCAGTCAGTTAAATAAGCAGATTTTCCACGTACGCCAGGGCATTTGCATATAACTCAAAACGTAAAAGTTCAATGAGAACGATATTTGGTATTTAGGCTTCAAATAATGTGCTCCATAATATACTAGCTTTTTGTTAAAATGTCATGAACACGGGTAGGCGTTTGCTGAAGGCCAAAAACTAAAAAAATGGAAATATCTCAGTTAATAATCCAGATAATGAAAAACAAATTACATAACTGTACTTATAGAAAATTCCATTTGCAATGAAATCGATTCTATACAAAATTTTCGACCCGGCGCATAATAACGGGGATAATTCGAGTTTTCAGAATCTGCCCTCCCACTTGTCCCATTTTTGCCGTTGACGAACTTGATCTTCATTTTGAGATTAAACGATTAAATATCGAGTTTGATATCGATCAGATAAAAATTGCTACTGCTAGAGCTTTAACAAACGTATACATATATATATACAATTTTGAAAGGACCATATTTTATGGGTGTTTTTTTTTAGAGGTATAGAACTTTAAACTGCAATAAAACAACGATGGATTATTCGATTGACAAGAATTTTTTTTTTATTCGAAAGATAATCTTGTGGCATTACATTTTAAATATTATACATATACTGCGCAACATGTCACACAGCTCGTGCCACAATCGATTTATTGAAAGATACGTTTGGTGACCGCCTAATTTCACGTTTTGGACCTGTGAATTGGCCTCCAAGATCTTGTGATTTAACACCGCTAGACTACTTTCTGTGGGGCTATGTAAAGTCATTGGTCTATGCGGATAAGCCACAAACGCTAGACCATTTGGAAGACAACATTCGCCGTGTTATTGCCGATATACGGCCACAAATGTTGGAAAAAGTCTTCGAAAATTGGACTTCCAGATTGGACTACATCCGAGCCAGCCGTGGCGGTCATATACCAGAAATCATATTTAAAATGTAATTCTTGTCAATCGAAAAATCCATCGTTGTTTTATTGCAATTTAAAGTTCTATACCTCTAAAAAAACAACCGTTAGAAAAATCTGAGAAGCAATTATTATTATGATTTATTAACGTCCACTTTTTGCTACTATGGCTAATTGGGGTGGGTTATCTACAGGTTAGAACCATTTTCTAGCCAGGGTGGAACTAAGCATTATATTCAATTAGTTCTTTTAGGTAAATAAATTTCTATTGCCGGGGTGGGAATCGAACACGTCACTATATCTTCTCCATGTGAGGTTAAGGCCAACTCGTATGGAATCATGAATCCAGTAACGATAACGAAACGATATTTTCCTTAAAAGAAATCAGCCATTGAGTTTGCACTATTGGGGTGCTTTTTGAAACATTTATTCAAATGTCTATCGGTGCTTCCTAGAAAATAAATAAATCCCGTAGACCAGGGGTCTCCAAACTACGGCCTGAGGGCCACATCCGGCCCGCGGACAGATTTTGTCCGGCCCGCGGAGAGCTAGCATACTTGAAAACTCCTTTTAGAGAACATATTTTTTATAGCAAATTAAATTTAGTTTACTGAAGTATTCTAATTTTATGTTGAATAATTATTAATATGACATCTGCATTGATATGGTCATGAGCTAACTACTCATAACATTGTTGTAGGCTTATTGTTATTGTTTTTGTGATAAGTTAGGATAAAGAAACACAGAATTGTAATGAGTAAAGACATGTATAATATGCCCAAGATTTAACTTCAGTATATAATAACTAAAAAATTATTGAAATGAATCCAAATAGCATTTTATACATTTTAAATAAAAACATAACTTATAACAAGCCATTATATATGAAATACTAATGAGATTTATGTAATTGAGATTTTCCACTGACAATAGTTTGTAGTTGTGGACTAATTTTACTTGTACCAATTATTAAAAGAGATTTAAGATGCTCATCAGTTAATTTAGATCTGTAAACATTTTTTGTGTACTTCATTTTGGAGAAGGCCTTTTCCAAACATTTTCGGCACAAAGACTGTTGATGAATGATACAATGTAAGACTAATGATTTTGAACCACCGTCATTTTCTACAGCCGTTTACAGATTACAGATAATAACAGGAAAATTAATAATATGCAGTGTTGCCGTTTTGCAGCCTTTTTTAAACGTTGCGTACTTTTTCGGACTTTTTTTTCATCAGTGGACTATTTCACTTTTTACCACCGGCAACAATGATAATATGGTTTTGGCCCTCGGAACTTACTGGAGTAAACAGTATGGCCCTAAAGCTGGAAAGTTTGGAGACCCCTCCCGTAGAGCAATCAAACAAGCTACCCCCATTTTGAGGGTACACGTTCGTGTCAGCCTCCTCATCAGCCCGACGGTATTTCAAGCAGAAACTATTCCATTTAAGTGTTTCATTTTAAGGAATTAAATTTGTTATATTCAAATTTTGAGCAGGTGAGTGTCTAGTTTAAGGTGACAGATTATGTAAGAGTGTATTTGATTTTAGACAAATGATTGTTTATAATCTGCTGTTTTGTTTAAAATTACTTTCGACATTTGGTTTACATCTTCAGTCCATATTCTTGGAGTAAATCAGGCTATTTTTCGGGATTACTCGTCTTACCCCAAACAACAATCACCAAAACTTCTATATGTGAATATATATATATATATATATATATATATATATATATATATAAACCCTCCTACTGATGCCACATAAACGATAAGCTGATATATCAGGAAGAACTTCATTCGAAGCTTAAATTCCAAGTATTGCTTTCATTGAATTTTTACTGTATGAGATGTATGCGAATATATTTGGATTTTACATCCTTATTTAGGTTTTTAAGTTCTAAACTATATAAACATTATTTGATCAACACTAAAATATCCACAATAACAAACAATACGCTGTGAACAAGAAATCTGAGATAAAGAACTTACTCGGCATGCTTATCGAACATTTAAATTAACAGCAAGTGGATTAGACATAGCTGTGGTTCTTCTGGAATCGTTTTTTTTTTTTTTCAAAATTCGAACCTTTTATGTAATTGATTTTAATACCGGTCTTCAATTCAATGTACCAATCAGCTGATTGGTGTTGTACATCTCCATTTTTGTCAGTCTTAGCGTCGCTACCTCGGTTATAAGGTCGAATCTTTTTATAATATGATACTTCTCCTGAAGAGGAGTCACAGAGTGCCCGAAACATGGAGAGGAAATATAAATTCAGTGGAAGATGTTCCTCGTATTTTTGATCTATTGACCATCCACCATTTCACCGTCAACGAAGTGTAAATTAGCTGCATCTCAGGGTGTTAATGATGGGGGGGGGGGGTTTCTTAATAGAGGTGCTCAATTTTAAAATTTATTCTATGGTTTTAGTTTTAGTCCAGGAGTCTTTAAAAGAACCTAGTGAATAAACAAAAAATTGTCTGAGCGGAGAGAAGCTATGTTTATGGACTTTAGGTAAACAACAAAGAGGGGAAAGATTCATATGAACCAGCTAAGGTAGTTCTTATATTTTTACATATATTGGGTGCTTGTAATATCCCTTATTTTATTTGCTTACTAAAAATATCAGAAGGGTCCCGTTCGAGTAGAGAGCACCCATCTCTCTTCAATAAGAAGCGAATAAATTCTATTTTCGTAGTCTCTTTATCAGTAATTACTAAGCAATGTCCCACGTAAGCTTCTATAATAATTAAATTGATTTATTTGAATTTATTATTCAGCCATTTAATATTTTTCCACAATAAACCTATCTTTCTATTGTCTCATTAAAACGTTCGTTTTTTTGGTCTCTTTTGCAAATTCAGCCCGAGCTTGGCATTCTTTTAGGAGATTCCCCTTAAAGGAGATCACCTATTGAGGTTGCACTCACGATTTTCGAAAAATGTCTTCAAATGTTCATATATCCTGGCCTGGAGTTTTTGTAAAACTAAAGATCAAGTTCGCTACACCTCAAAACGGACCAAGAGAACGGGGAAGGAGGTTAAAGAATGAAAATTTTGAAAATTCTTCGTTATTATGAGTCTGATCGAAAAATGGTATAAGAGCAATCTTATTTCAATTTAATTACCAAGAAATGTAGTTACGCACATATTGCCTCCATCATGAATACTAACCAAGATATTTTAATTCTTCATTAATTCCTAAATCCAAATGCATCATTAATCCTTAAAAAATCGTCATTTCGTTTAAATATCGATTAACGATCAAATAAAAATTTCGACCGCTAGAATATTAACAGACAGACAGACAGACAGACACACACACACATATATATGTATATATATATATATATCTGTTAATATTCTAACATTGTAAAGGTTATAAACATTGGCTAGTCAACTCTTTTTATAATTCAGTTTTTATAGACTTATTATAACACTTGTTTTTAATGAAATTAGAAAGTTAATATTGAATTTTGGTGTGAAAGTGTAAATGATTTGGACATAATTTCAAGATGCTTAAAAGAAGAAAGGAAGTTTTTAACTTTTGACATACTTTAACTACACTATCAAACTATATATATATATATATATATATATATATATATATATATATATATATATATATATATATATATATGAACCGACGATCGATTATATATATTCAAATATCCATCGATCCTACCTAGTAGATGTCGAAAATGAAGTCTGTTTAAAATTATATATATATATAATTATATATATATATATATATATATATATATATATATATATATATATGTGTGTGTGTGTGTGTGAGTGTGTGTGTGTGTGTGTCTGGTACTGCTCTAGCGGTCGTAATTTTGATTTATTCGTTATGAAACCCGATATTTAGTCGTTTTATGTAAAAAGAAAGATCAAGTTCTTTAACGGCTGAAATCGGACCCGGGATGGGGGGAGGGGTTTTAAGGGGAGGATTTTCGAAAATTCGAAATATTTCCGTTACTATACTTCTGATCGAAAAAATGTATGGAGCCTATCTTGAACACATGTACATTTTTTCTCTATCTTGATTATTAAGCGAGATATTTGCATTTTATACATTTTCGATTTTCTGTAAACTCCCCCCCCCCACCTTCCTACTCATGTCATATTAACAATAAGCTGTTATATTATAAAGCACATTATTTGAAGCATAAATACCAAATATCACTCATTAAATCTTTACGTTTTGATTTCAGACAAGTACGTGGCACACTTGAGAAAAGTGCTCAGTTTTCGAAACCCCTGCGTGATGGGCTTTTCTAGATAGGATCGATGGACATGTGAAGATATTTTTCGAAAATCGCGTCAAGGGTAAAACTTGGGAACCTCAGTAGCGGAATTCTGCTAAAAGTCCGATGTTCCACGAGTTGGAATGACATATTCTCATATTCTAGAAAATCGTACATTTACAGTTAATATACGTTTTCAAAGGGTGTAGAGAATATTTTATGATGCTAGTTTAAATATGGAGCATTCTGGAGGGTTTTCAAAAATATTACCTCGCCGCTCCGTTTGTTTATTTCAGGTAATCTTCCAACAGACTTATTAAGAAGAATATAACAACATCCAGAAAATTAGGTTATGGACGTTGCTTGGATCTCTCGGCTGTAAGGGATAGCAAGTCGAGGCATATTTCCCTTGCTATTTATTTCATAGGGCTAATCTAAATAACTTCTCGGGCAGCTTTTCTCTTAGCAAGCCTCTTAGTCAGTCTGCGGGGCCTTGTTGGCGAAATTTATTCAGGTTATTTGTCGGATGAAGGCATTTCTGATGAAGCTCCCCGAGATGAAGCACTCCCCTGATAAAGGCTGGTCAAGATGAAGGCATACGTAAGGCCCATAAATTCTGGGGGTTTCCTCCAATCCCTTCTTATGTCCTGACTCACCCGGCTTTATTTTAATCATCTCCTTCTCAGGCCATACCTATTGTGATGATGTGGCCATAAATAACTGCCGCCATTTTAGCAGATTTCCCATAAAGAACCGCCGTAATTTCAGCTATTGAGATCGTACTCATGTTGCGATTATTGAAAAATGTCTTCAAATGTCCATCGATCCTACTAATTAGATGACGAAAATGAGGCCCATTCAAAATTATATATATGTATATATATATATATATATATATATATATATATATATAAAATTGTAACCTCTGTCTGTACATTGATTTTTTTCGCGAAATTTCAGGATAACTTTTTGTTTCACATTTGTTTGTTTGTTTGTTACCTTTTCACGCATAAACGGCTGAACCGAATTTTATGAAACTTGGAATGTATATTATTACTAACCCAACTTAGTCTTAAGGCTATATTAATGTCCTCTGAGACGAACAGAAGTGGGGGTTATAGGGAAAGCCAGAAATTAAAAATAGCGATATTTCGTTTCCTATTGGTTTTTCGGCAAATGTGAACATAACAAAAGTTGTTTACTTTGTTATTTAGAATAACTTTTGATATATACACTTTTTTTCGTATGCCGAAGTATAAATGCGTTAGACGGAACATAACAACATAAACATAAACATTATAGCGGAAGTCAACAATTTTATTTGGCACAAAAGACTCAACCGAACTAAATAAAACTCGGTTCGTGTATTAGCACTAACGCCTTCATTATAAAAAGCACATACCAACATTTATAAGGACGGGTAGGAGTGGGGGTTATATGGGAGGTCTGAAATTAAAAATAGCGATATATCGTTTCGCATTGATTTTTCGGTAAATATGCACATAACAAAAGTTGTTTCGTTTGTTATTTAGAGTAACTTTTGTTATGTACACGTTTGTCGTATACATAAGTATAAATGAGTTATACGCTAAAAACTATAGCGAGAGTCAACAATTTTATTTGGCACAAAAGACTTAACCGAGTTAAACAAAACTCGGTATGTGACTTAGCGGTAACTCCTACATGATAATAAGCTGTACCAACATTGCTAGGGGCAAGCAGGAGAGGGGGTTGTATAAGAGGCCTGAAATTAAAAATAGCAATATTTCGTTTCCTATTGGTTTTTCGGCAGATACGCTCACGACAAAAATTGTTTATTCTGTTATTTAGAGTAACTTTTGTTATATTCACTTTTGCCGTATAATAAAGTATAAACAAGATATACACCAAAAACTAAAGCGGGAGCAACTATTTTATTGAGCAATAACGGTTGAAGCGAATTTAACAAAAGTCGGTATGTGAATTAGCATTAATTCTTCCATGATTATAAGTTATATTAAAATTTATAGGTTTAAACGTGGGGGTTATAAGGGAGGCCTGAAATAAAAATTTGCGACATTTCATTTTCTATTTGTTTTTCGGTTATGATGTATCTAAAACAGCTGTCACCATTAAGCTTTGGACCTCCTTAAGGGAAAGGAACTTTAATTCATACATGGTTTGGAAGACAGAATACTTTCTTCAGCTATGAATTATACTGTTCATTACGTTATAAAAAAAACCTACATGCACAAGAGACGGGAAATATAATAATATTAGAAGATTGAAGTCTTAAATAACAAATAATTTTATTATTAATAAATCCACAGCATCGACGGGTATAAACCCTAAAAACTGGCACGGAGAAATATCTAAATATTGTGGAAAATAAAGCCTTGCCAAAAAAAATATCATCTTTATTCAGCCTAAAATGAATTCCCGGGCGAAGCCGGGTACCTTAGATAGTATATATATATATATATATATATATATATATATATATATATGTCTGCTAACGCTCTAGATTTGTATGAAACGCTTAATGCTATGGCTAGAGCGAAAAGAGACAATCGTTACCAAACTCGATATTTAATTGGGACGGGGGATTTTGGAAATTAAATATATCTTCGTTGATATGGGTCCGATCGAAAATGTGTATAGAACCAATCGTATTAAAAATGTAATTTTCTGTAAATTTTGTTATGGATTTTTTTTCTCAATCTTTAATGTTAAGGGAGCTATTTGAATACTTCAGTTTTCGGCCTTCAGTAAACTTTCACCCCTACTCCTGTCATATTAACAATAAGGTCTTATATCGTGGACCACTTCATTCCAACGTAAAATAACAAATATTGTTTTCATTGAACTTTCACTCTGTAAGATACATGCAATCAAGCAAGATTTTAGGTTTTTTACTCGAAAATGTTCATTTTAACTATGGATGCTCTACGATTGTTCTGTACATTTTTCGAAGCTTAATTATTAAAAGAGGTATTCGTACTTTGTACTCACTGCACGGTATTTTCGTTCCTTACTTTTTTAACATTCACTAAATCCCTACTTATCGGATTATTACACAGAAACAGAAAATATATGGTGAGATGAGATCACAAATGTACCATACCACTAGGTGGAAAACCTGCTTACTTTACGCTGCTTATGCGTGACGGACAGTTACGACAATGAACGACAACGGTTCATTGAACTGATTCTTGTTATTTGCAGGTCTTATACAAATAAGAGGAGCGAAGAGACAGAGACATTGCAGAATGTTGCCAATAACTCAACTTTTACTTGGAAGAATTCCAGGCAGAGCCTAAGTAAGAAGTTCTTCTGGTTGGCAGTCTCACTACTGTCTCCTTCTTTATCCCCGGGTGTTTCATGCAGTTAGCTGGATAGAAATAGTCTGACCTACTCAATCCCTCCCCTCAAACTCTGGATAGCTTAGTAAAAAAAATATTCTGTTTGAAATTTGTCCTTCAGGGAAATCTGCTACTGAAGGCGTACAATTTTCTACAAATTTCCGCGAATGTACATCGTTCCTTCACAGGAGATGACAAAAATGAGGTCCGCCCCAAAGTAGATATATATACACACACACACATATATATATATATATATATATATATATATATATATATATATATTTATATAGTTACGTTTTTATTACCAAAACCAGTAATAAACGTTTTTAATAAGAGTTCTTTTGGGTTGCAAAATTAAATACTCGCAAGTTTCACAGTTTTTATCACTGCACAATTTATTTCACAATGCTCAATACACTTGGTAATTATTCTTAATTACTACTCACAGTATACACTAATAGCGTCACTGTTCTTCAGTTTACACAGTCCAATAATTCACTCACGGTCACTGAAATTCACAACAAAGACGGCACTGCACTGTCCTTCACTTCGCGGCACTGCACTGTCCATTACTTTGCGGCACTGCACTGTCTTAAACACGGCACTAAACTGTTACTTACAGTCACGGCACAACACTGTTCTTCTTATAAAAACACTTTACCGCACTGCACTAAGTCGCACTGTTGCACTGATGTGAACATCAAGACAGGTGAGAATAAAACTGACTGGCTCGCGGCTGGCCGGTTCTTTATATAGGTCGTCAGCATACATCAAAGGGGAATTGTCTGAACCATTCGACGCGAATTGAATTTTTGTTGGTATGTAAATTTTCGATGGAAATCTTCGTCAGGCAATGTTTTAATTAAGTTAAATTAAATTAAAACACTGCATCACGAAGATGGAAGCAATTTCATTGAAAATTTGTATACCAACAAAAATTTCACCCACTGGAGCAGATAGCCGAACTCTAGCAGATAGCATATATATATTTGACTGTTACCGCTCTAGCGTCGAAAATTTCGTTTGATTGGTAATATGTGTTTTATGTAAAGCAAAATATCAAGTTCCTTAAGTACTGTAATTGGAGAAGTGGAAAGAGGGTTTAGTAAGAAAATTTCGATAATTCAAAATATCTCTGTTATTATAAGTCTTGTCGAACCATTTTATAGAACCAATATTATTGAAAATTTAACGTCCTATAAATGTTGTAATATTCCTTTTTTTCTCTATATTCAATATTA
Organism: Riptortus pedestris; assembly: GCA_019009955.1. Taxonomy (NCBI): domain Eukaryota; kingdom Metazoa; phylum Arthropoda; class Insecta; order Hemiptera; family Alydidae; genus Riptortus; species Riptortus pedestris. Next base: position 126,851,787 of record CM032232.1, on the reverse strand, counting down.
ACCGAGATATATTCTTACTTAAGTTTTCGGCCATCAGCAAACCCCACTCCTACTCACGTCATATTAACAATAAGCAGTTATATCATTAAAAACGTTAAATACCAATTACGATTTTCATTGGACTTTTATTTTTAGAGATACATTAAGCGATGCCATCAACTAAGATTTTTCGTTCTTTTAGTTTCTTTCTTAAAATGTTTATTAGATCTATACAAAACATGATTTTTAGCAGTCCTAGTCAACACTAAAGATCATATTTATTACTGGCGGAAATCAATGTGGGAGTTAAGAGGGTGATCTCGAAAATCCAAATATCTCCATTACTATAAGCCGGATAAAAAAAATGCTCTAGAAACAATCGTGTTGTTATAGAAACTATTGATGCTCTACAATTGTTGTTCTGTGTATTTTTTTCTCAAATATTAAGCGACCAATTCATACTTTCTTGTTTTCAGTCAGAATAGGAGTTGAGGTGATATCAACTAGTGAGTCTTGCCGGCAATCAGGAAACCTGCTTTGTTAACGCAGCCCTTGCGTGACGGACTTTTTTATTCCCTATACAAATTATTGTAATCATGACAAATTTTCAGATTTCCATCGGAATTATCAGTTTTGACTTCAATAAATTGAACCTCAATTAAGTTTGGAATAGATTGGTTTATTATTCCCAGTATTGATTGCAATTGAAATGTTTTTATTTTCCTTGGATAAATGTTTAGAAGGTTATTAAGTGCAATTTCTGTTTAAATCATTCGTTTGAAAATAATTACTGATCGAATCCATAGATAATAATACAATTGAACGAATATTCATTTAAAAATTAAACTAAAATTGTAATCAGGTTTAATCATTATTGATAAGGCTTTGAACATTACAAACTGAGAAAAAGAAGAGGCGCGAAATGAGCTATCTTTATTCAAAGATCACCGGATTTCAACTTTGAATAGAGATTATTCCGTTCGCCGTCAGTACAGACGAACTATTCCTCTTTGCCATTATTCATAGGAAATTCTAGAATAATAGCTGGAGTGCTGTACAAAGGCTTCAATAAGGGAAGGTTAATTATCCGCTTGACGACTACTGGAAGAGAGGAACCCCCCGCCTTGAAATATCGCCCGATGTGGCTGCGAATTCGGAATGAATATGAAGCAGGGGCGGCACTAACAAAGCCAACTATCATCTCTTAATAGCTCAACCATCTCTCTAGCATCTCTCGAATAAATACCCCTCAGACAGTCCCATTTCTAGACCAGCCAAACCCAGTCATATGTGAGAGGAACATATGTTTCTTTTTTTGCCAATTTTTATTTCCAGCAATTACTTCTGACCAGGCCCTTGCTCTGTGTTGAAGAAATCCACTTAAAACTTGAACTAAACCGACTTTTTTTTTTCTTTCTTTTTATTAACAACACGGTAGAGGTCGTTAGAAAGAAATGTGATTTTTTATGTAAAACTACCGATGAGATTTTCAACTATTTTTTCACAAAAAATACCCTTGATTCCACCCAGAAGAACATTGTTTAGTACATTCTGGAAACCATTAACACACAGTGTGGTATACGTGTTTCCTTTTTGTCTATTCCTTTCACTCAAAACGTATAAAGAAAAACCAGTAATATCCTAATAAAAATGAACTTAATCATAAGAACAAAGCTTCTCATTTTTAATGATTCATTGATAAAAATGTAAATATTCATTAGTTTAACATAGTTTTCTTTGATGTGTAAACCTAGAGTGGCGAGTTCAATTCTCGCCTGGGCAAAGGAAATTATTTAGTGATGAAATTCATTAAATAACGTCCTAAAATCCCACCCTGGCTAGAAAAGGGTGGTAACCTGTAGATAACCCGTCCCGATTAGCCTAAGTTGCAAAAAGTGAACGTTAATAAATAAAAAAAATAATAATATGATGAGTAAAGTGTGAAAATTATCATCATTACTTGCATTGCTTATAAATGGACAAATAAACTTAGATCTAATTGGGTCTAACGTTGGGCAAGACATAAAAAAGTGCATAAAACTATCTGGACCAGGTTTTTTTGCAAGTTTGCGCAGGTTGAGGACTGAGGGTCTAATTTATAAATCATAAAGTTTAGGATTATACACTGACATTTCTTTTCCTCCAGTTTTACGTAGGTTATTTCTCTAATTTTATTGCACAAATAAGTGAAAAACACTTCCTTCAGTGATAAGCTTGAAATTGTTAGTAGCTCAAATATTAGACGAGTAATTAATACTTTCTTGATTTCAGTCTGAATATATGTTGAGATGAGATCACTAATGAGTGAGTCTGGCTGTTTCCCCTGCGTGACGGACTTTTAGCAGATTTTCCTTAAGGGCGATTTCAAAAATTTCTTAATATATCCATCGATCCTACCCAGGAGATAACGAAAATGAGGTCCCTTCAAAATTATATATATTTGTCTGTTAACGCTCTAGGGCTCGCAATTTTTCTTTGATCGTAACCAAACTCGGTATTTAATCGTTTTCTGTAAAAAGAAAGATCAAATTCGTTAATGGCTGAAATCGGAGGAGTGGGAGGGGTGTAGAGGGGGAATTTTAATAACGTTGAAATATCTCCGATACTATACGCCGGATAGAAAAAATATATAATTGAACAAATCTTATTGAAAATTAAATGTACTTTAAATATTGTTATAAACATGTATTCTCTATCTTGAATATTAACCGATATATTTGCATGTCCATTGTTTTCAAAATACCTTTATTATACGAGATAAATACAAATATTTGATGACCCCTCCCCCGTCTCAAGTTCTTGGGCTACTTAAATTTGGTTAATTGAGATAAACATTATTCTGATCCATTATAAATTACAGCAATTAAATAGATTTCAATTAATAGGTTTCTTATTATCGTCTGTATTTATTCAATTGATATTGACGGGGCTATTGTGTTACGATTATGGATTTAGCTATTGTTAAAATCACGAGGGAAATCTTGCGTAAACTAATCCTTCGTGACGGACTTATATATTTTGTTATTAAAATCTTCAAAAGATCGAATGCACCAGACAAACCAAGCGTAGTTTTACGGAGTTGGAACAGAAACTAATGATGAACATTCTTTTAAAGTACGTTAATATATATTTATTTATGTATAAAACACGATTATATGGGCTTTAGAATGAATTTGTGGAAAATCCTCTCTTAAATGCAACCTCAACAGCTGATCTCCGTTAATGGGAATCTGTTAATAACCACAAATCCACTGTCTGTTACACAATGATGATTTCATCATGCAATAATGTGATGTGTTCTAAGTAAATCCCTTTCGAGTGGAGGTTAAACCTTTTCATTTCCACCTAAAACCTCATATTTCCTATAGTACAATCCGAAACTGATAGTTCGAAATGCATCAGATAAGCCGATTCAATTTATTGTTTATATACCAGTCTCGTTTGAATAGGGATTTGTAAAATGGATTCCGGGACTGTGGGGAAAATTTGAATAAACCAACTTGAAATGAAATTAAATGAAAGGTTATAATAGTTATTTATTATACAAGTGACGAAAGTAGATCATTTTACAACTCGAGTGAAACTTTTACCCACACGAGCGAAGCGATTGTGGTAATTTTACGAGAGTTGTAAATTCTACTTTCGTCACGAATGTAATATTAAATTTTTTCTGTAATCGTGTAATACATGATCAGATCTAACCAGAATAAGAACAAAATTAGGATGTTGTGAAGATTATGGTATGTTGTTGGTAGGTTATAAGTATGGTTATGAAAGGTTATAAGCAGAGTTATAATAGTGCAGTTATAAACAAGTGCAGGTTATAAACAAGGAAGGTAATTATTATTATATTTAAATTTTAAAATATATTGATTATTTCCACCAATAATTCATTCACATTTCAATTTATTTTGTTAAAATAAATTCTTACAACGTTAAGAAACATTTAAAAGCATTTAATTTCCAACTTCAAATTATTTTTTAATTTATACTTATTACTAATTAAGAAGGCAATTCACTTTCTTCACTCTATTGCAAAATGTTTCACTTTCTTCACTCATTTCAGTTTAGTAATGTTACCATTATTCAACGATTACAGAAAAAAAAGATTTAAATAGAAAAATAAATATATGCTAAAGAAATACATTACTAAAAATGAGGGAAACATAAATAAATAAGATATGAAGTGGAGAAAGAAATAATCATAATGCCCTGCTTGTGATTTACATTAACTGGTTGTCAAGCTGGAAAGAACATTTTATATTTTATCCCTATCCTCTATTACAATTGTAAGTCCACAAGTCTAAC